>JARYGA010034546.1:0-37478 GCA_030545235.1 Helianthus tuberosus | reverse complement strand
ATTTAAGTTAACATGTCCCATACCATGTCTCAAATAGTAAAACAAGTTATTACAGACAAAAACTAAACAAATATTCTGTTCCGACAACTCAGATTTAAACATAGCTAATTTATTTATTGGTTTCTAGGACTCCAATTCCTAGCTTCGATTTCATCACAGCACAAAGAGCAAACATGCAACCTAAGCACCTGTCACATACGTTAAAAATAAAGTCAATACATAAAATGTAAAGGTGAGCATACAAGTTTGATAATAGCATATAGAGTTCGAATTCGTTTACGCATAACCAGCACGTACACATAGTGAAATGAAGCACGTTAGTTATCGACATAGATCCATCGATACCAATGACTGCGGGTTGACTGCCCAAGGCAGTTCGCAATACATGATTACCACTGTAATCCATGCAAGTAAAAGATCCTTAACAACCCCCGTGTGAACGGGTGCTGAGTCCAAACTATAGTACTATCGTTGCTAAGGCAGGTAGACAGCATTCCATGTGTAAACATAACAAACAAGCATTCATAAGCCACGTATAACATGCAATAATGGTTAAGCGTTAAAATAGCTTGAGTAGTGTGATAGTTGTAGTTTGAATAGTTGTAACGTATGTAACACCCAAAAGTGCTAAAGCAAAAAGGGTTCGAGTATACTCACAGCGATGTGGATTGAAGGGAGCGCTTTACAGCGAGTACGATTAGCCTGAATAGATTTGATAACGTAACGATAAGTGACGCGTAAAACAGTACAAGCGAGAGTGGGTAGGATGACTGATCGTGCGGATCAGTTGTCCGTGAATAGAAGTCATCCGTGCGCATGACCTATCCGTACGGATGGTGATGCGTGCGGATGGTGATGCGTGCGGACGGTGTTCCATCCGGATAGGTCATCCGTGCGTGTGACTGTCCGTGCGGGTGGCAACCCGTGCGGACTAGTTATACGTGCGGACGACTTATCCGTACGGTTAGATTGCTTGTGTGGATAAATGTTCAAGTGGATTGTTTCTTCCTAAGATGTGTTTGTGTATGATGGCTTGTGCTTTGGAGTTTTCGTTGTAGCATTTAGAAAACACCAAAGTGTTTCTACCTTTCAAGCCGGCCGCGCGGACGGCGGTCCGTGCGTATGGTAGTCCGTGTGGGCAGCCTGTGCGCGCGGCAGAGACAATCCGTCCGGATAGCCTGTCCGTGCGTACGGCTTGGCCGTGCGGATGAAGATTGCTTGAGTTTCATCTTAAGGCCTTAGTATCTCATGATCCGAGGAGTAATCCATTCAGAGGTCGTCCGTCCGGATTGCTCGTTCGTCGATACTCAAACCTTGTTTGGAAAATGGGTCCCAAGGGTAGTCCGTGCGGATAACAACCCGTGCGTATGACCTGTACGTGCGTACGGCCTGTACGTGCGTATGACCTGCACATGCGTGTGGCTCATACGTGCGTGCGGCTCGTCCGTGCGGACAGCTAGTCCGTGCGGATAGCTAGTCCGTGCGGACAACTGGTTGTTCCATTCGTCTACACTTGGTTTCTGTTGTCGTTTATCGAGACGTTCTGAATACGTGGCAACCACCTGGAGTTGTGTTCTTGCCCGCATGACCGGACCGGTCAGGAACCACCCTAACTGGGCCTGTCGGCGACTCAGAACGGTCATCCCGGTTAACCCCGATATCAGTCGTCTATGGGTAGGATTCCGGATCTAGAACTAGTGCATTACTATTGACGAGTAGAACACTAAAACCGATCGGATTCGTACCGGTTTTAAGGGTAAAAGAAGAAGAGAACTTAGGTTTATTTCTTTCAACCCTTTTATCCTTAGAAAAGTTTAGATCTTGGTGAAATTATTGTAAAAACTTGTAGAAATCGTTTAGATCTGGGATATTCTTGGTGGAATGAGGCCAAGCATGAAGTTCTTACGAACTTCATGATGACGTCACCCATGAATACCTCAAATCCGGATGATTTCATGGTTTAAATCGTAGATTCGAAAGATAGAAGTGTGCAGAATTGTGTAGTGATTAAAGATGTACAAGGATTAGTGTGAGATCTTACCTGGATTGAGAGAAATCTGAGAAAAGGTGAAGAATGCGTGTGGTTCGGACGTCACTTGCCAAAAGTGGAAAAAGTGGAGAGTGACCCGGGTATTTATAGGATGCCAAAAAGGGAAAGGAGGTGAGCCGTGCGCATGGCATGCACCCAGGCAGGTTATCCGCGCGGACTGGTCATCCGTGCGGACTGGCAATCCGTGCGGGTTGGCCATCCGTGCGGATGGGTCATCCGTGCGGATGCCACCACCTTGGGCGAGCTCGATGCGATGTTGGTTCGGCTCGGATTTACGAGCGGTTCGATAGAGTTTCCTAATTCAAATTACTTTCAGTCCCAACTACTTCTTACTGGGTTCGACTTGGAATTCGGGTTCGGGTTCATTCACATTCGAGTTAGACTTCGAGTTCGATTGAGTTCGCTTGATTTATACAACATGAAATAACATAAAAATAACATGCACAGGTACACGTAAGGCACACACACATATAACCACAAGAAAAATACATAGTTCGAGTTACGATTTGGTGTCGATTTGATTAGCTTGCTTGATTAACTTTATCGCATTGTTACTTCCTATCGTTCACAGTCGTAGGTCGATTGAAATACGATTAGTAAGGCTTGATTATTGTAATGTACAACAATTACTCCACATAATCTAAATATCATACAAACAATTCTACGAGTCACGTCGCGCGAAATCGGTCGTTGACTTTGTCCTTGACTTTGACTTTCACTTGTGAAAACACGGGGTGTTACAGCCTCCCCTTGTTTAGGAAATTTCGTCCCGAAATTAAGCTTAAGCTGTAACTAATTCGTGAATCACATGTGAGAGTCCTTAGTTTGAATTTGAAGTCGTTTGGAAGAAATTCGAATTATTGTAGGTCCGGATTTGTCTCCGATTCGATTGCGTAACAACACGTTCAATGTGCGGAATCCGCGAACGTGTGTGGACTAAACACAATCGTACGGTGTCGAATCGATCCTACAAGTGGTATCTGAGCAGGTGCTCGGTTGCGAGATCAAACACGCTCAGATTTGAGCAATTTCTTCATCTTTGCAGGGTCGGTTTTGAACCTGACTCGATTGTGTGACCGATCGCGCAACGTGCGAAATCCGTGCACAAGTGAGATTGAACAGACAAGAACGTACTAATGACGTGATTCTATTGATTGATCGGATAACGGACAAGAGCTTTCTCTCTCTAGTTTCTCTCATTTACAATATTCAATCTTCAGTAGTTTCGGCGGTTTCTGTTGGCTTCCATACATATTATCATATTTCAAATTCTCTGAAATCTCTCTCGAATACTCTCTTTTTACAATATTGCCACCTTGCCTTACTTAGCTGGACGTTACTTCTTCGTTAAACAGCTGGGGATACTTTGCCTTCATGTCGCTTTCGAGTTCCCAAGTGAACTCCGCGCCTTGTTTGCCTTCCCACCGGACTTTCACAATAGGAATGCGTGAGCGCCTGAGTTCTTTGGTTTGGCGATCCATGATTTCGACAGGCTTTTCCACGAAGTGTAATGTTTCGTTCACTCGTAAATCATCTAGAGGAACATGTACGGCTGGTTCGTAGATGGTCTTTCGGAGGTTTGACACGTGGAAGATCGGATGGACATTGTTAAGTTCTTCCGGTAATTCGAGTCTGTAGGCGACTTTTCCGATCCTTTCCAGAATCTTAAAAGGTCCCACATACCGAGGCGCAAATTTCCCCTTTTTGCCGAATCGGACTACACCCTTCCAAGGTGATACCTTTAGGAGTACGTAGTCACCAACGCCATACTCACGGTGCTTGCGCTTTTTATCGGCGAGAAGCTTCTGTCTATCTCAAGCCTTCGCTAGATTGTCCCGAATTTGGAAGATTTTGTCTGTCGTTTCTTGTAGCAGTTCCGGACCGGTTAGTTGCGAGTGACCGATCTCGTGCCACACAATAGGCGATCGACATCTTCTCCCGTATAAGGCCTCAAAAGGTGCCATCTGGATGCTAGCCTGGTAGCTGTTGTTGTACGAGAATTCGACTAACGGAAGGTGTCTATCCCAATTACCACCGAAGTCTAGGACACATGAACGGAGCATGTCTTCAAGCGTACGAATCGTTCTTTCGCTCTGACCGTCGGTTTGTGGGTGGAACGCAGTGCTTAGATTAAGCGTCGTACCGAGTGCCGTTTGAAATGTTCCCCACAATCGCGAAGTAAATCGAGCATCACGGTCAGAGATGATGTCACGAGGCGTCCCATGTCGACAAATGATCTCGTTAGTGTAGATTCGGGCTAATCGTTCCACCTTGTAATCTTCTCGTATTGGCAGAAAGTGGGCTGATTTGGTCAAACGGTCAATAACAACCCAAATGCTGTCGTGACCTGATGACGTGGTTGGAAGCTTGGTTACGAAATCCATAGCTATGCTTTCCCACTTCCACATGGGGATTGGAGGTTGTTCGAGTAAGCCAGAGGGTCGTTGATGTTCGGCCTTGACTCTAGCACAGGTTAGGCATCTTCCGACGTAGAGAGCGATATCCCGTTTCATGCCCGGCCACCAGTACCTATATCGAAGGTCATGGTACATTTTGTCGGCACCAGGATGAATAGAGTATCGGGATTTGTGGGCTTCGTCCATGATGATCTGTCGCAGGTTAGTTCGCTTGGGAATCCAGATTTTGTCTAAGAAGTGGAATATCCCGTTTGATTTGCTCACAAGTTGGGCTCCATCGTGGTAGATTCTTTCTTTCTTCAAGGTGCGCTCGTTGAAACATGCATGCTGGGCGTCGCGGATAAGAGCTTCTAGATTGTGCTGGGCTTGAACATTACGAGTGCTAAGCAGATAACTCCGTCTGCTAAGTGCGTCGGCAACAACATTTGCTTTGCCTGGGTGATAACGAATCTCGCAGTCGTAGTCGTTGAGAAGCTCTACCCATCGGCGTTGACGCATATTTAGTTCCCTCTGATTAAAGATGTGTTGTAGGCTCTTATGATCGGTGAAGATCGTACACTTGGTACCATACAGGTAGTGTCGCCAAATCTTTAATGCAAAAACAACTGCGCCTAGCTCGAGATCGTGGGTTGTATAGTTCTTCTCGTGGATTTTGAGCTGACGGGATGCGTAAGCAATAACCTTGTCTCGTTGCATTAAGACACAACCGAGACCAAGGTTAGAAGCATCACAGTAGACAATGAAATTATCGTTTCCGTCGGGTAGCGTGAGAACAGGAGCATTGCAAAGCATGTATTTGAGGGTTCGAAAGGCAGACTCTTGTTTGGTTCCCCAGACAAAAGACTGATCCTTATGAGTAAGAGAAGTAAGTGGTACAGCAATCTTCGAGAATCCGTTGATAAATCGTCGATAATAGCCCGCCAGCCCGAGAAAGGAACGGACTTCAGTCGGGTTCTTAGGCGTAACCCAGCTTTTAACAGCTTCAATCTTCGCAGGATCGACGTGAATGCCCTGACTATTTACGATGTGACCCAGAAATTGAACCTCCCCCAACCAAAATTCACACTTGGAGAATTTGGCGTAGAGTTGATTTCCCTGGAGTAACTCGAGAACCAAACGTAGATGCTGCGCGTGTTCGGATCTTGTTTTGGAATAGATCAGGACATCGTCGATGAACACGATGACGAAACGGTCAAGATACGGTTTACACACTCGATTCATCAGATCCATGAAAACTGCTGGTGCATTGGTTAGGCCAAAAGGCATGACAACGAATTCATAATGGCCGTAACGAGTGCGAAACGCTGTTTTGGGAATATCCCCCTCCTGTATACGCAGCTGATGATATCCGGAACGCAGGTCGATCTTCGAGAAACACGTAGCGCCCTGTAGTTGATCAAACAAATCGTCGATTCGAGGCAGAGGATAGCGATTCTTGATAGTCAACTTATTCAATTCCCGGTAATCGATGCACATCCGGAACGTCCCATCCTTCTTTTTGACGAAAAGGACTGGTGCGCCCCACGGAGAGGTGCTCGGGCGAATAAAGCCTTTTTCAAGCAATTCCTGGAGTTGGGTTGAGAGTTCGCGCATTTCGGACGGCGCAAGTCGGTAGGGAGCTCTGGCAATAGGATTTGCTCCAGGAATAAGATCAATGCGAAAATCGATATCACGCTTTGGAGGTAGTCCGGGAAGATCCTCGGGAAAGACTCGAGGAAATTCTCGAACCACTGGAACGTCCTTCACTTTCTTCTTCTCTTTCTTTTCCTTCTCCGCTGCTACGACATGAGCCAAGAAAGCCCTGTACTCCTTACGGAGATACTTGCTGGCTTGTAGGCATGATATAAGTTTGAGACCCTTCGAAGTAGTATCTCCATAGACGCACAATGAATCCCCGTTGGCGAGCGAAAAACGAATCATTTTATCGAAGCACACAACTTCGGCATGGTTTTCGCGAAGAAAGTCCATGCCTATTATGACATCGAAGCTTCCTAGTTGCATTGGAATGAGATCGATAGAGAAGATGTGATTGTTGAGTTCGAGAGTGCAATCACGAATAACAGAGTTTACAGCGACGGTTCTTGGCGTGTAATTTAGGAGGGAATTTAGGAGGGAATTTATTCTAATAAATGTTAATAACTGAAATTCAGTTACTGTGTTGTTTCATCTCCTGTAATATCCAACGCGTTTTATTACTAATTTTTTGGCGTTTTGTTTTTAAGGGCGTTTTATTTTTTGAAAGGCGTTTTATCATTTGATGGCGTTTTGAATATGAGCGGTAAAAGACCCTTTTACTCTTAATGAAGCGCGCCCCACATAATAAAATTGATGTTATTTACGAAAACGCCACCGCGCAATCTAGTCCATGGATTGTTTTGATCGGACGACCCATAAGCGTTCTCACCATTCTCACACTTTTGAGCGTTTTCTCTAAATCCTGACCATATATATTATATATATATATATATATAGGGAGGGGCTTATGCGAGAACTCCATTTATTGTGAGAACCATGAGAACCAATGTGAACACAACCTAAAATAGCTAAAAAAACCTAACCCCCACCCCCCCAAAAAAAAAAAACCTAACCCCCCCCCCCCCAAACCTAAACCCCCCTCCCCCACCCCCCGAAAACCTAAACCCCCCCACCCCCAAGCTAAAATGCTAAAAACTAAACCCCCAAAAAACCTAAAAAATCTAAAAAAATAAAAAAAGGCATTTTTGGTTGTGTTCACATTGGTTCTCGCGGTTCTCGCAATAAGAGGTGGTTCTCGCATGATCTTCTCCCTATATATATATATATATATATATATAGGGGAAAGATAAATCGAAAACCCATGTGAGTTGAGAAAACCCAAATAAACCCTATGTAATATTTTTATTTTTTTCTAAAAAACAGGGAATGTAATATAAATGTAGATGAACATTTTTTTTTTAAAAATGAAAAAAACGCCTACTAGTTTTTTTAGTTGAGAATTTGTATGTTACATTTTTTGGACATATATATTATGTAACCTGAAATTTGTAACATTTTTTAAAAAAAACTACTCGGTGTTTTTTTGTGTTTCTTTTTTAAAAATGTTCAAATATATGTATATTACATTTCCTATCTTTTTTAGAAAGGTTTCTTGAGTTTACATGGGTTTTTTACAAAGGTTTCCGAGTTTACACAACTCAAGTGGGTTTTCTCTATAGCCTTCCCATATATATATATATATATATATATAGGGTAAGGTTCATGCGAGAACCACCCTTATTGCGAGAACCGCGAGAACCAATGTGAACACAAAATAAAATCTAAAAAAAATCAAAAAAGCACTCAAAATTTTTTTTTTATTTTTTTAATATTTTTTAATAAAAAATCGCTATATTTCGTTACCATAAAAAAAAAAACTTTTTTTTTTTCGAATAACAGTTATCCATGCACATGTGCATATGTATCATTAATTCAACAAATTCGGTAATACGTTATCAGGAATAGACAATTGCACTTTAATTTACAATACCATTAGTAATACACTACTTTTTACATTACCAATATTCAAAATGCACATGTGCATAATTAGGTATAACCATGATATAACGTGTTTTGATACAAAAAGTTTGTGATTTTAAATGGAGAAGTAGACCCATATACATGTTTTTTGGTTAGTTATATCTAGTGGTTGATGGTTTGGTTATAGTTGTCAATTTTTTATGTAATATGTTGATTGGATGGTATAAATGGTGTTTACATACATGTAATAAAGTGAAAATATTGTTAATGGTATTGTATTATGGATGGTATGAGTTAATGGTATTGTATTATGGATGGTAGGAGGTAATGGTAATGTATTATGGATGGTATAATAGATGAAAGGGAAAGTGTATTCAAAGTGGTGTACCAAAACACCTTATTTCATGTTGATACATATAAATGCACATGTGCATTTCTAATATTGGTAATGTAAAAAGTAGTGTATTACATATGGTAGTGTAAATGAAAGTGCAATTGTCTAATATATGTAATGAATTACGGAATTTGTCAAAGAAATGACAAAAATGCACATGTGCATGCTTGTGTATTATGGATGGAATGATAGATGAAAGAGAAAGTAGTGTACCAAAACACCTTATTTCCTGTTGATACATATAGATGCACATGTGCATTTCTAACATTGTTAACGTAAAAAGTAGTGTATTACACGTGGTAGTGTAAATGAAAGTGCAATTGACTATTATTTGTAATGAATTACGGAATTTGATAAAGAAACGATACATATGCACATGTGCATGGATAACTGTCACTCAAATTTTTTTTTTTTTTTGAATTTTTTTTTATTTTTTTATTAACAAAATATTGCGAATTTTTCAAAAAAAATAGTAAAAAAATAAAAACAAATTTTTTTGGTGTTTTTTAGATTTTTTTAGGAATTACTGTTTGTGTTCACACTGGTTTTCGCGGTTCTCGCAATAAAGGGTGGTTCCTAACGGATCTTTGTCCTATATATATATATATATATATATATATATATATATATATATATATATATATATATATAGGTTGGGGTTCTAGAGTGAATACTAGTGTATTTGCGAACTGAGTGAACAAATACTGGTCATTGATTTACATACGTGTATGGTCAGGATTAGTTCGCTCAGTTCACTAATACACTAGTGTTCACTCTTTAACATAATCCTATATATAGTGGAAGGATCCACTAAAAAGTAAGTTTTGCTTAAGTAGACTAAAAAGGATTGTAGGCATGACATGTGTCACTCCTTAGAAGTAGGATTGAAGGGCATTTTGGTCATATAACACAAATTTTCACTCTTTTGTTTAAAAAAGAAAAAGAAAATTAAACACAAAAAACTAGTATAAAAAATTCAGCACAAAAAAGCTAATACAACATGGAAATAAAACCCATTTTTTTGGGTTTTTTAGTTGTCATACTTTATATAACAATAGAGTACTCAAATTAAAGATAAAACAACAACAACCGTACCCAGTATATACCACCAATAGTAGAGCTAGAGGTAGGGTCAGGGGAGGGTGAGATGTATGCAAACCTTACCTCTATCCCTTTGGGGTAGAGAGGCTGCTTCTAGAAAGACCCTCGGCTCAAAAACAAAAGCATACGAACAAACAGACGTGAAACAAGCAGAAAAGACCGGTACCATAGTGAAATAAAACTATCAAATATCAACAGGAGTGAGCATAAAAATATGCTATATTTTATGTTACAATTTAAAAAAAAATAGTATCGCATAAAAAAGTTATAAAAAGTTATGAACGTTTAAAAAATAAGGGTGAAATATGTACGTACCTTGCATGTGGAAAGAGAAAGTCAACAAATAGGTTATTCCAAAAATACTCATATACCCTCTTTTTTCCTACATTTTCATATTAATCATTGATTTGAAAAATAAATGGTTAAGATACTTTCTTATCCAACTTAAACAAAATAAATATTTTATTGTATATATGTATATATATATATATAAAATAAAATAATTATTTTGTTTAAGTTGGATAAGAAAGTATCTTAACCATTTATTTTTCAAATCAATGATATATATAGGTAGAGGTTCCTATAAAAAAGAGGTTTTTTATGAGAAAGGTAAGAATGAATCTACACCATTAGATCTTTGATCTAATGGTTGAGATCATAATGGCAAAATTGTAAATATTGTTTACTATTAAACATATTAATTTTCTTGATTAAGGGTATACAGGTAAATTTAACATTTTTAAATTAGGAAACTACCATTAATGCACATGCAACTTCCCTCCGTCTTTTTTAAACATCAATAACTTTTTATACGTAACTTTTTAAAAAAAAATTACACCATAATAACGAGCGTTTTTTTATCTTTAATATGATTACCATATTGCTATACTTATATAGAAAAAAATGTTCGATCAGATGTTTAGTCTATGTTCATACAGTGGTGTTTTAATTGTATTGTGATTAAAAGCGTGGTGTTTTAAACACATATTGGAATGCAGGTGTAAAAGACTATACGATGAACATGCGAAGAACATCCACTAGAATGTAGGTTTAAAACACCATGGTGTTTTAACATGTGGAATCTGGAACATCTACTAGCATGCAGATGTAAAAGACCATGCATGCAGGTTTAAAACACCATGTACAATAACCATACTATGAAAATTATACTAAGAACACATTCTGGAAATGGAGGTAGTGTCTTTAATAGTGTTATATACTTATTAAATGGTGTTATATACTTACTGAATGACGTTATATAATTACTGAATGGTGTTATATACTTATTGAATGATGTTATATAATTATTGAATGGTGTTATATATGTGCTGAATGGTGATTTTGCAGTGTTATTTGTAGTGTTTTTACAGAGATCTTTAAAATTGTGTTATATACTTACTGAATGGTGTTATATACTTATTGAATGTTGTTATATAATTATTGAATGGCGTTATATACGTGTTGAATGGTGGTTGTTGTGTTATTCGTATTGTTTTTATAGAGATCTTTTAAAAAAAATCATGTTCCTATAAATAAGGTGTCGGTTATGGTAGGTTTTGAATTAATTAAATCAATGATAAAATTACTTGTTTACCCTTTTGAATTATGATGTGCGTTAGGTGTACTATGTTTTTGTTTATATTAAAGCCCTTTTTACACTTTAGTCAAGTTTTAAATACATAAAACACGATATTCAACTAACACTAAACACACATATGGGCAAGTGCACCCATCGTGAGCGTAGTATAGCGTTGGTAAGATACTGAGGTCGTCCAAGGACACAAGAGCTTTTAGTACTGGTTTATCCTCAACGTCTAATCAAATTAAAAATTGTAGAAAAGTTTTTAAACATGAAAATAAAAACTAAAAATGCTGAAAATAAAAATAAAATAAAACAAAACAGATAGACAAGATGAATCACTTGGATCCGACTCGCCTTTAATGTAACCTTTGATGATTTCCGCACTTTTGCACTTTTTAAGAGATTATCTTAGTTATAGTAGTAGGCCCCTCTTTTGAAGGTGACGTTACCCTCAACCCAGTAGTTTGAGTCAGCAAGGATACAATCCTAATGGGTTGGAATATTGAAAGATAATTAATTAAGTTATTAATGCGTAATGTGGTAGGCCCCTCTTTTGAAGGCGACGTTACCCTCGGCTAAGTGGTTTGAGTCAGCAGGGATACAATCCCAAGTAGCCGGGTTAATGTATTAATAGTAGTTTACATATGAGGGGGATCAAGCCATTCGCACCCCCGCCATCCAATACCAGTGGGTATTGAAGGAGGTCCTAGTAAGCTTGACCCAGGTCCTTGCAGGATCTATACATTGAACAAGGAAAGAACCTTACCAAACCATTCCCTTAATCTCCGACCAGGTAGCCAACATATCTCTATATAGACCGTAGAGATATGAATGGTGTAAATCTTTTATTTTATATAGACAGTAAAATAACGCCAAGACACCACAGACAAATGATGAGGAAGTTTCACCTTCAACATAAGAAACTAGTTATTAAAGTCATTAATACAAAACCAAATAAAAAGTGCGAAAAGACTAAAAATCAAAAGTATTACACTAAATGCTTGTCTTCGCCAAGTGATGTAAGAGACTTAGGCAAACATGGCCTTTGATTGTCAAGAACTCTTACTTTCAATCTTGGATCCCGAGACTACTACACACACTCTAAGATGGATGATGGATGATGGATGATGGTGGTGGATGTGGGTGTTATGATAGTGGTGAAGTGTGGGTGAAGTGGGGGATAGGTGGTTTGCCAATGGATGCCTTTGAAGTGAACCAAGCACGCCTATTTATAGCCTGTACAGAAGCCTGGACACGGCCCCGTGTCCATCCTTTTTCTCTTTCTTCATTAATTACAGTTTGTCTGCATTAGCTCCACACGCCCCCGTGTTCGCTGGGCACGTCCCCGTGTGCAGAAGCGTATTTGTACTATCAAGATTTGCTGGATTCTGCGAAGCTTAGCGTTGACCACGGCCCGTGTTGAGCTGGGCACACCCCCGTGCTGGGAATAGAAGCTTCTATGGCTTTGTCTTTTCTGCAGGTGTCTGACCATGGCCCCGTGTCCGCTGGGCACGGGGCCGTGGTCAGCCTTCTGTTTTTTTTGTTTTTGCTTGGGAAGATGCTGTCGAGTGGTCAGGCATGCCACGTTTATTCCTTTTATTTGTATTTGTGTTAGATTTAGCTACATATTTGTTCCTTTTGTTCAATTAAGCTCATTTAGTCCTGAAAATACAAAAGCAAGACAAAAGCACACTTTTTCCAACATTAGTACTAAAAAAGGGTTAGTTTTATGCCTCGTTTGATGTAATTTATATGTTGCATTTTACACACATCAAATTAATTTAGATTGAGGTCACATTTCATCTCCATAATATTTCTCACACTTTTAACCTTTTCTACAATAACCTTATCCAATATATATAGGCTTTAATTCAATTAAGAACCACCACGAGTAGTGAGAACCATGAGAATTCCTACTTCTCACGCGATTTGGGCCACAATTGTGAAAAAAGCAAAAAAAATGTTGAGTCAGTAGTTAAGCCTGTTGTAAGTTTTGTTTATACCAGATTTAAATTTTGTTTCGGCGATGAAAATTCTTTTGCATCTGATGTAAATTTTTGCATGCAATATTTTTTTTTTATTTTTTTTTTGCTGAAACAAGTGATTTTTTTTTTTAATTTTTGAGATATTTTTTTGGAAAGCTTAGTTCTCATGGTTCTCACAACTCAAGCTGGTTCTCATTTTACCATTTCCTTATATATATATGTTCAATGGTAAACAATAAAAAAAATGGGAAACTGGGAAACAATACATTTAACATGCTAAATATATCATAAAAGTTAAATTTAAAATGTTAAAAAATTTATTATTTGGAAAAAAATATTCATAACTTTCGTATATAAAAATATGTAGAAGCTATTCCAATAAAAATATGTAGAAGTTTATCCACCATCCTCATCCATTACCCTATACCATCATCCACTTTTTATTTTTTTTAATTTATTTTTATCTAAAATTCCTTATAATTAAATGAAAATAACATTTCATGTATTCTTAAAAAAAGAAAAACACACATAATTTAAAGGCGAAAACTACAAAATATAAACACGATAACGACATAATATAAAAACCCATTTTTGAGGAATTTTCGCCTTCATTTTTTCCAACACTTGTTTTTGTTTTTTCCAGGAGCTAGTCGATGTTCGTTACCATTATCTTAAAGTCTTCACGATTGTTCATTTCTTGCATTTCTTTCTCTTTCTCTTTCAACTTAAGTCTCACTGATTGTATTTCGTTAAATTCCGCGAATTTGCTCATCAACTTATCCACCTACAACTCACCGAGAGATTCCTTTTTTTGTTGACGTCTTCTTTTTGCCGAAACTTCCTTTTTTTTCTTTGTCTCTACCAATGGGGCGTTGCAATTCGGGAACATCATTGTTAAACTCGGGTTCCTCATTAATATTAATTCAGAAACACTCATGCGAACCACTGACACTATGCTCTACTAACTCGATGTATTAAACCTTTTTACACTCGCCATCTCGTATGGAACTCTCACACCTCAATTTCCCGGTGGGCCCGAATATGGATTTTGAGCGTGACGATTATATACCAGTTTCATAACGCATCGGAATAAGGAAGTTTATATTAAAATACAAGTAAGAATGCCAAATTATATTAAAACTTGACGTATCATAATTCGTTACAAAATATGCCAAAGGCAGGATCAAAATAAAATGGACTTGGAGACATCATAAGTCTTTGCCACTGGGTTCGCAAATTCCAAAGCTTATAGACTGAGCCTTATCCAGCCTACTATTGAGTTCTCCTCCTGTAAGTTAGCTGGTAATTAACCGACGCATTTGAGAATTATTTGACATTCATTGGGATAATAATCTTATTACCAGATTTACACGCTTGTCACATTCGGGATCCAATGTTCAAAGATGAATTTTGATAAATATACACACTATATATTTTGTGTCTATCAGGTTTATGCCTGACGTGTGCGAGGGCAAGTACACTCATCGTTGGCGTAGTATAATGATGATACTGAGGTCATCCAAGTACACAAGAGCTTTTAATACTGGAATATTGCCAACGTCTAATCCAACCAAATTATGAGAAAATGTTTTTAGTGAGTAAAATAAAGAAAGAAACTAAACAAATAAAAGAAACAAATAGAGAAGATAGAATCACTTGGTTCCGACTCATCTTTTATGTACTCTTTGATGATTTCCGCACTTTGGGTTTTTTAAAAGATTATCTTAGTTAAAGTGGCATGTCCCTCTTTTGGAGGCAATGCTACCCTCAGCCATATTGGTTTGAGTCAGCAGAAATACAGTCCCGCAATGCCGGAATACTGAAAGATAATTAAGTAAGTTATTAATACAAAATGTGGCATGTCCCTCTTTTGGAGGCAACGCTACCCTCGTCCATATTGGTCTGAGTCAGCAGGGATACAGTCCCGCAAGGCTGGTTTAAAGTTTTAATAGTAGTTTGTTTATAAGGGATTTAATCCGTTCTTACTTACCCCAATTTGAAGATATTTTCCTCAAAGGGAGTCCTAATAAGCTTGAATCAAGTCTCGCAGGATCTATACACTGAACGAGGCAAGAAGTTTACCCAAACCACCCTTCTAACCACCTTCCAGGTAGTTAACGCGCTTGATATAGACCATAAAGACGCGAATGAGTAAATCAACAAAACATGAAAAAATGATAGAATAAAGTTCACTTTCAGTATAAAAAACTAGTTGTGCACACATTGTATTTAGATCGTAGTACAGCCAGATTCAAAGGTTATTTACCTACGGTGGAGTTACTGGAAGGATCTATAGTCCAGAGTGAATGAAAATATTATCCATAAGAATAGTTTATAGGTCATTATGTCACCGGTTAACATAGATTTGAGCACGGTTTC
The DNA here is from genome assembly GCA_030545235.1 of Helianthus tuberosus. Lineage (NCBI taxonomy): Eukaryota > Viridiplantae > Streptophyta > Magnoliopsida > Asterales > Asteraceae > Helianthus > Helianthus tuberosus. Next base: position 22,075 of record JARYGA010034546.1, on the reverse strand, counting down.
GCTAGATTATACGTTAACCGGATAAAATGTGATTTATAACCATACGAGTGAAGGACCTCGTGTGTTATGGTTGAATACCCTTACATTCTGATTTGAAAGTGTTTTGAATAGGTTTTGACCCGTTACCACTTGTTTATATGGTTTATGCCATTTTAGCAAGTTGTATGCGTAAATACGAGTTTGGGCGGTAAAATGGGTCTGTGATAAGTTGATGCGTGTGTAGCGTTATATATTTTTATGTATATTTTAAGCCCTTTTTAACACTTTAGTCAAGTTTTAAATTTATAAAACACGATATTCTACTAACACTAAACACACATATGGGCAAGTGCACCCATCGTGAGCGTAGTATAGCGTTGGTAAGATACCGAGGTCGTCATAGGACACAAGAGCTTTTAGCACCGGTTTATCCTCAACGTCTAATCAAATCAAGATTTTAGAAAAAGGTTTTAAACATGAAAATAAAAATTAAAAATGTTGAAAATAAAAAATAAAATAAAAACAGATAGACAATATGAATCACTTGGATCCGACTCGCCTTTAGTGTAACCTTTGATGTTTTCCGCACTTTTGCACTTTTTAAGAGATTATCTTAGTTATAGTAGTAGGCCCCTCTTTTGAAGGTGTCGTTACCCTCAACCCAATAGTTTGAGTCAGCAATGATACAATCCTAAAGGGTTGGATTATTGAAAGATAATTAATTAAGTTATTAATGCGTAATGTGGTAGGCCCCTCTTTTGAAGGTGACGTTACCCTCGGCTAAGTGGTTTGAGTCAGCAGGGATACAATCCCAAGTAGTCGGGTTAATGTATTAATAGTAGTTTACAAATGAGGGGATCAAGCCATTCGCACCCCCGCCATCCAATACCAGTGGGTATTGAAGAAGGTCCTAGTAAGCTTGACCCAGGTCCTTGCAGGATCTATACACTGAACAAGGTAAGAACCTTACCAAACCATTCCCTTAACCCCCGACCAGGTAGCCAACATATCTCCATATAGATCGTAGAGATATGAATGGTGTAAATCTTTTATTTTATATAGACAGTAAAGTAACGACAAGACACCACGGAAAAATGATTAGGAAGTTTCACCTTCAACATAAGAAACTAGTTATTAAAGTCATTAATACAAAACCAAATAAATAGTGCGAAAAGATTAAAAAAACAAAAGTATTACACTAAATGCTTGTCTTCACCAAGTGATGTAAGAGACTTAGGCAAACATGGCCTTTGATTGTCAAGAACTCTTACTATCAATCTTGGATCCCGAGACTACTACACACACTCTATGAGTTCAAGAGGTCTTCTGGGCACGGGGCGTGTTCAGTCTTCTGATCTCTTGTTTTTGCTTGGGAAGATGCTGTCGAGGGGTCGCGCATGCCACGTTTGTTCCTTTTCTTGTATTTATGTTAGATTTAGCTGTATTTTTGCTTCTTTTGTTCATTTGCGCTCATTTAATCCTGAAAATACAAAAGGAAGACAAAAGCACACTTTTTCAAACACTAGTACTAAAAAAGGGTTAGTTTTATGCCTCATTTGATGTAATTTATATGTTGCATTTTACACACATCATAAGTCAAATATGTTATAACATATTTTAGTACTGATTTACAAACTGTTTTGGTGTCAAAACTTTAGGTTATAATGCTTGAAAGTTCATTTGTCGATAATTACATAAAGCTGAGTTTGACTTTTCAAAATTTCAAGTTTGACTTATCATTTTGACCTATTTACATGTGATGAACACATAATGTGAATGTAGGGTTTTAATCTCTACATTATGAAGACCATTTGGTTGAGTTTGATTTAAATTTGGATGACTAAAGTGGTCAGAATCGACGGTAAAACAGAAAAGTCAAACTTTTGACAATTCTTTGACATTCGAACTAATTTAGACAATGAAACTACTTGTAAATGAAAGATAAGGAAAGTAGACATCCTTTAGTATAGGAGATCTTCAGAAAACTCAAGGAAGAGCTTGAGAGAGCAGAGATTAGGATTTACACAAGACTTTTGCAAGTGAATGTGTTTGGGATGAATATTATGGCATACAATGATTGCTATTTATAGCCAAGATGAGTTCAAGAGGTAATGACAAGTGTCTATGAGGGTCTTAGAAGTTGATTAGTATCCATGGAGGTGTCTCAGGCAGGTTTAAGGTGGCAAGGTTTCGAGATAGGTGGCACAAGAAGGTACAAGTTGCTGCCAGCAAGAATTCTACTGTGCATGGACCCCTTGCGGACCACAAGGGGTATTCGTTACGATCCACAAGGGGTATTCGATTGCACTGTAGCTTATTCAGATGCCCCTTGCGGCTGATTCAGTCTAGTTTTGCTTTTTGCAGCTTTAGCCTCTCAACTTCGAACCTACTCCTTTATTGATGATTTTAATCCTCCTCTTTCAACATTGTGAATTATGTGAAGGGTTTCTAAACATGTGTCACTTTTAGATTTGATTGATGAATATCAGGGTGTCACAGGAACTAGCGCCCACTTGTAACAACTTTTTTACAATTTCAGAAGCCCCTACGTACGAGACACACTTCTTTCTTTAACCTTGTATTTTGACATAACTATAGCAAAAACAGTTTCATCACTCGCCCTACTTGGCCAATTCATATACCATTGTTGCAATAACCACAAAGCGCCGAGATCTTCCTATCCATTTCTCACTACTTTGAGTCCATTGAATTCACTCCTCGGTGCGGCTCTTTTTGCATCAAAGCATGAAATTTAGAGGTAACTTCATTCCAAAAGCCATACGACTTTTGATTGTTACCTAAAAATAATAATAAGAAAGTATAAATAAATAATAATGTATATGACAAAAAATAATAACAAAGTATAAATAATAAAGTATACTAAACCTATGATTGGGCACGTAGAAGTATTGCACCACACACTAGCCAATGCCACCTCTTCGATCGATGTCTAATTTTGAACTCTACCATTGGTTAAAGATTCTTTTGTTGGCCGATTTGAAGGATTCTTTATAGAAGTTTCTTCAAACTTTGAGGTTGGGTTTCAGATACAACATCAATGTCATTCAAATCGTCTAACTGAGGGCTATCGGGTGTCGGTTGATTTTGGACTTTTGAAGGTTGACATGGTTGAGATGGCCGAATTTGTTGTTGTATTTGGATTTGTTGAAGTTGAAAGAATGTATTTTGAGGTTGGGTTTGTTGAAGTTAAGTGAACGCTTTAGGATTTTAGCCCGACAAAGAATATTGTGGGGTCGACCACATCAGATACCGGGGACGAATAGCTGAGTGACGTCCATGGGGATTGTGGCAGGTTGTTTGGATCCATGGTAGTAGTTATTTATGAAGTACAAGTAATATTGTGTAGAGAGAATAAAGTTTTGTAGAGAGAATGAGAATTGTTTGGGGGTTAAAATAGGATGAGATTGTTTACAAAATTAGAAAATAGTTAACTTTTTTTAAAGACGACTGTTGGCAGTGATCTAATTCCTCAAAATTCACAAAAGTGGCTCACGGTCTCGGTGGAAATTCCCACACAAAATATTGTAGAAACACATGGAGGGTGGTGTACCACGAGACTCACATCCCATCTGGTAATCCACGACTCAACCCATGTGTAACAACCTGACTTTTCAGATCGTTACCCGTTTACTTTTGCTTCGATTTGTAACCATCTTGTGCTCTGGGATTCGATATAAATAAAGGGTTATGTTATACTAAATACATTTTCATCACACCGCACCGCTACACGTTTAAACGCTTTATATTAGCAACGCTTACGCAACACGAATTGCAGAGAATTATGCTACTTTATTTGCCGAGTGTGTTGTATGGTTATCTCACGCCTCCGTATACGCTTATCACGACTAGCACGCTAAATCGCAAACGCTGTTATTAGTAGTAGTAATGTTATGTTGTGTGTTCTTATGTGCTTTACTTGTGTGTGCTTTTTATGTCATGGATTAAACTTTCAAAGGCTATCGCAACGCAAACTCAACGCTACTCGCACAACCCGATTTATCACTCTAAAATGCAACACGAGCCGAACTCAGTTCTACGCTAAAATACTTAAAGTACCAACACTAACTAACGCAACAAAACGCATTAAACAAGCATCCTACACATGAAACGAGGGATTCGGTGCACGAAACAGCACCATCGAACGAATCCAGCTAGCCTCGTACAAAGGCACTACCTTCGTACGAAGGCAGCTGCTTCGAACGAAGGCATTCTGTTCGAACCCAGCTCCTCTATAAATACTCCCTCACCCCTCATTCATTCTCACTTACTGATTTTTATACCGAACCTTTGCCGAATTGCTGTCCGACCATTTTCAAGTAAGATTTACCAGTTTTACTCAATTACACAACGATTTCCACTTCGATTTTCCACTAGAATCACTTGGTTTTCATCTAAACTTTTATGTTTTCACTTGAAACTTCATCTTTCTCACTTAAACTCTTTCATTTTCACTTTAACTCCTCTGTTTTCATAAAATCTTCATCTTTTCTTCATAAATTCCAGTTTTTTCAAAAACTCTTCATCTTTTTCACTTAAATCTTCTTCATCTACAACAGATTTACACTTAACCAAGTGTATTGGGATTAGCCACGGCTTCCCAAGTTAGAAATCAGTTGATTTCACACTCACCATGTGTTGGATTTAACTTGAAGCTCTTAAAAACCAGTTTAAACATGATTTTCACTCTAAAACGGACCTAAAACGGCATGTATTCTATTCACTGAATAGTGGAACCGGGTAATGTCGAAACCAGCTTGAATAGGACTCAGAAACACATCCGATTAAGGCGAAAACACAACACCGAATGCCAAAAACAGCCATGTTTGTGAACTGGACTATTATGTGCGAAGCCGGCTTCGTACGAAGGCACTGGTTTTACACATCACAGCCCGATTCTCACCCGTGACGTAATCAAAGACCTCTCCGACTCTAAGTTTGATCAGTAGCTTAAGGTTGGAGGGATGAACACTTGATTTTCCGAAGACAGACGCGAAGACACTCGATTTTGGACAACGGAAGCCCCACGTGTGCAAAGACATATCTTCGTACGAAGGCACCAGCTTTGTACGAAGCTTCTGTTTCCCACCGACACTCCAATTTTCGACCATTTCAGCATTTTGAAGGACTTACGCTTCTGTTCCCGTACGCAGGCTGATCCGGTGCTCCCTTCACTCCATTGAGGATCGTGTTTCTTGATTGGTATACGCTCTGTGAGTATACTCGAACCCATTTTTGTTTAACGCACTTTTGGGTGTTACATACGTTCTCTATCAAAACACAACACACAATGCAAACACTTTATAAACGCTAACCGCTCCCGCATGCTATATGTGATCTGTTGAATGCTTGTTCCTATGCTTACACAGTGTTATACCAGATCGCCTTTAGCAACGATACTACTATAGTTTGGACTCAGCACCTGTTGCGACAGGGGTTGCCAAGGATCACATACTCTACTTCACGTGTTCGCTTCGGTGAACATGTGTCGCGCATACTCTATATCGCAGTCACGTGGTTAGGTTATATCAGTGTTAATAGTTACATGCTGTAACAACTCTCATTAAAAGTATTAATTCTTATCTTAATTTGTCTAATAGGAAACCCTAATTGAGACCCCCAAGTAATCCTGCATAACCCCTAAAATTTTCAGAACAATCGGAATCAGGATCAGGGCCCCTAAAACTCAGGGGGGTATTTCCTAGATAGTATTATCTAAACAATTTTTGATAGAATTCGAATTTTTACGAACCGTCGACTCACCCAAGCTACTGAGACACGGGGCTACCCTATGCTAAAAGGGGTCCCCTCGCGCCACGCGACAGCGCCCTTTTTCCAGTATATGTAGAGGAGTTTGGCACTTGCATTTTGGTGTTGGTTCGACGTTAAAATTCAATTCGTACACTGAGATATCGTCTGTTTCGTTTAAAACAATCAAAATCCCGATATTCTGCCGCGATAACAGGGTAATAACTCGATCACTGCTACGATTTAATGTCTGATCGATAGAAACCGATCTGATGGATGTTTAAGTGCTGCTCAAACTTGGGTTATACTTTGTCATTCGTTGTAAATTCGATGGATGTTTAAGTATCGCACTTTGTCATTCATTGTGAAGGTTTTGATCTCGTGAGTTGTCATAAAAGTTGGATTAAAGTTACTAACCTAGTTTACATGTGCATTGTTAATTAAATTAGGTTACAAGGCTAATCAGTAAGCTAAACTCTGCCCGTTTACATCTGCAATGTGAGTCATTCTCTTTTTATCAAATTACTTTCCAAAACCGTATTTATTTCAAAAGTTATAATTACAGGGATTAAGTTTTTGTAGTCTTCAATTACAACCGGTATGTGGGGTTTTGTATACATTACTTGATAACCGTCACCATTGGACAACTAGTTAGCCAATGGGTGATATGACCATAGTCACAGAAACAGGTCGAGTGACAAATACCGTTGGGTAATTGGTTGATATAAACAATGTAATCACCCTTAATACTGTATATTATAACAATGTGTCGTTTTGTGCAACTTGAGTGACTCGCTAGTATTTCCCTGCTGAAAAACCTTTTTAAAACATGTTTTCAGGTAATCTGCTGTGATCAAGGAAAAAGTGCCGCGTAGCACTACAAACTTGAGGAAGTGGCTCAATAAAATAAAGAAACATGTTTTTTTGTAAAAATAGGGATTTCCCAGTGAAATCACCTTTATTGTAAATTATGGGTGAAATCCCCAATTTGTGAAATAAAATAAATTGGGTATTTTCAAGTTTTAAACGATCCTATTAAAATTCCGCTGCCAACATAATAATTACCACGGATTTCTGTCCCGCAGCTCCTGGAACGGGTAAAACCGGGCCTGGGGCCGTGACAGAAAAATGTGATATCAGAGCCACTGATTTAAGCCTATTAAGTATTTAGAAATACTTAATTTTTTCTGATTGCCATTTTGTAATTATGTGAAAACTCAATTTACAAAATTTTAACTTAGAATTTTGTGTGTTTCTTCATATCTGCTAAACAGCATGAATGAGTTGTCTGAAGCTCTTCAGAATCTCAATCTCTATTATGTTAATGTGGAAGTTTCCAGAGACTTTACCGGTTATTGTGCCGATGTTGATGAACCTATGGAATTTCAAGCCCAACCTTCAGAGAAACCCAAACCGAAAAAGAAAAGAAGATTCGTGGGCTGGAGGCGTGTGCGCAGGAAGAAACCAGTGACACGGAAAGTTATAAAGACGGAGGATCCTAAAGATAAAGGCAAGGGAATAGAGATCGGAGAAAGTTCCAGGCAGGACCAGGAAATGCCATCTTGGGAAGAGCTAGATCATAAACTGGAACTTAGTGACCTCATCGGACCTGCCGGTGAAAACCTCTTTAATTACCCAGCGGAAGCACAACTTCCAGTTGATCTAGAGCCTGAGATCCCAGATCCTATTATTCACACCCAACCGCTACCAGCAGAGCTAGAAGAGTGGTGGACAACCGACTGGCAATTTCAGAACCTCTTAAATAATCCTAATACCTTTTTCCCCCAGTTTGACCCCGAGCCTCCACTACACCCACCTATGAGCTTAGAAAACTTGGCTGAACTCCGCCACTATGGCGAGGAGCTGGTGGACGCCGGGAATAGAATCCGGGAAGTAGGGGAGATAATATCATGGAAGTACGACGAGAGGGAACATCGTTTCTGAAATGCCAGCAGACGGGGATGGTGTGACTATGGTTGTGTGGTTGTAGGAATATGTGTTTAATAATAATAAAAAATATAACTATGTGAAATAACTTAAAAATAAAACTCTTGTAATATAACGGGTGTGTACGGACGCATAGTAATATATAAAATATGGAAGTTGAAAAATCAGCAATTTTGGCTATATGTGTTGACATGATTTTTGTGCGTTTGTTTTGCATTTAGTCGTTATTTATTTTATGCTAATAACTTACATATATTAATTACCAGATGGAACATGCTGATAATGAACAAGTTAACGAGGGTAACCAATCCGCGCAAAACCACGAAGATCAATTTCTGAATAGACAAGATATAGAAAACATCGTTGCTCAAGGAATAGCCAATGCTATTCCCGCAATTCTTGCTGCTGCCCGAAATCCAATTGAACCTCAACAAATTATTCCTAGCAAATGTACTCATGAAGACAACTTCAGTAATAGTGTAAATGGAGGCGGTAACATTAATAATAATGATAATGATGTACTGCAAGCCCCAATTCTCAAAAGAATGAAAGCTGTAACGCCTGGTTGCACTTACAAGGAGTTTCTTTCCTGTAAACCTGTTGAATTTGCAGGCAATGAAGGGGCGACTGCGGCACTGCGTTGGTTGGAGAAAACCGAGGCAGTAATTAAAATAAGTAAATGTGCCGAGGAGGATAAAGTCATGTATGCTTCACACCTTTTCAAGGAAGAAGCATTAGAATGGTGGAATACGATATTACAAGCTAAAGGAAGTGACATGGCCTATGCCATGAGTTGGGAGGAGTTTAAGCATCTGGTGGAAAGAAAATTCTGCCCTGAATGTGAAAAAGAACAGATGGCGAATAAATTCCTGAGCCACTAGATGGTGGATGTTGACTGCCGAGGGTATAATTCGAAGTTTTTCGAATATGCACGAATAGTGCCTATTCTGGCTTCGCCAGAACCGGTACTTATTTCTCGCTACATTTGGGGTTTAATTAGCAAGATCCGTGATATTGTCAAAGCTGCGAGACCCCACATGTGACAACCCTCATAATTCCATGTATCCGCACAATTTATTAATGATAATTAAAGTGCTTAGTGACTGTACTGAATTATTTAACTGCTTTCTGATTTCTGTGTCATACTTACATGTGCTTGTTGACATACTAGTCATGTGCAGAAAACTTACTAAATAGTCCTGTATGCTTTCCTATGTGTTAGGAATTAAAAGTGTTACAAAAATATATATATTAGACACTTTACGGAACAATTAAACAATTTAACGGAACAGTATCCGACCGAATACCGGACATTACCCGGGATACCAAATATTTGTCAAACACATTATTTAATTATTTTTGGCTAGTTATGATCCCCGTATACCATAATACCCCCTAAATATCAACATATTAATATATGGGAGTATTATACTTGAATTCTAACTAGTTCTTACCTACTAGTTGCAAAATGTTACACCAAGCCCCCCCCCCCCCCAACCGAATTCGGTCACCCCAAGGGGACCCACAATATTTTTACACCATGCCATGATCTTGCCTTAGATTATATCCTATTTGTTTAATAGATATTGCTTGATCCTTTAAACAAAATATTGGAAGACATTAATATAAGTATGGTGGCCTATATATACATCATTTCAAGATCTTACACTCCCATATTCACTCTCTATCCCTCCCTCATGGTTACACCCACAACCGCCAACATCACCACCATTCCACCACCATCTCTTCCATTTTTAAGCTTCATCTAAGTACTTGAAGGTGAATCAAAGGTGCTTGAACTTGGGGAACTTCAAAGGAGCCTTGTTCTTGCTTTTTCATCAACTTTTCTCATCACCATCTTCACATCATTATACCCTAGCATTGTGCTAGTAGTAAGCTCTTGACAAACCCTTGTTCATCTTGTTTTTATGGCTAAATGATGTAGCATGATACTTATGTTTGAAACACTAAATAACAAGAACCAAGAAGATGAACATAACGCTTTATTAAAGATGAAAAATGATGTAATAATGTTAGTATGAAGTTGTTTTGATATGTTGCTGATTACTTGCTGATTACTTGTTAATGTTAAATGTCGTTATTGATCGCTAAACATGTTAACGGAATCAATCGAACACACTTTAGAATGTTAAAAGCTGAAACAGGATGGCTGTTTAGTGATTACAGCCAATTTCAGTTGGCTGTAACCAGACCTTAATAAAGTAGAAGATGTATTTTCTGAATTCTAGGTTTATGTACTATGAAATACGGTTCTAATGGCACTGGAATCATAATTTTTGGACTTCGTTTACTATTTTTAAAGACCCTTTTTGTAACAGCAACTAAAGCTGAGTTTTTACTGCAGTAAATGGGCGAAATGTTTTTAGTCTTAACTTGAGTTCTGTGTAGAGTTAGCTCATGAAATTTGTACTGTAAATGACCACCGATGTATTTTTAATTCTCCCACTGGAATTTCATAAATCGGACTCTCGAGGAATTTTAAATAAATTATTCTGTGGACTGCAGTCAGAAAAAGATGAATCTGACTTCAGTCCGGAAAATGAGTTTTTATAAAATATTGGTGATGAATTGGATCCCGACATTTTTACACAATAATATTTGGATCGTTTAAGACCTTCTGTAAAAAGTTGGGAATTTTTGGAATAAGTTAACTATTTTATTAAAATCCTCGAAAACAACCCGGTTTTGAAGATTAAAGCTGAAACGACTTAAGTAGTGATTTGCGTGTCTAAATGTCGGGTAGATTATCTGAGAATAATCTAACATGTTATGTGTCAATAAAAGTGTTATGTGCAATGTCTTATGTTTGCTTATGAGTGGGGAATGGATGGGAAGTTTATATGGGCATGAACCGTTTAAGTGATGCATGTTATGTGATAGATACGCGTAGGAACTTTGGGCTCTATTTGAAGTCACTAATAAACTAAGTGGTAATCATATTAGGACGTGATTGACCGACCTTGACTGTTAGCTATTTTGAGAGTCAAACCGAGCAGCCAAAGGTGAGTTCACACCCTTACTAAGGCATGGGATTCCCGGAGGTTGGGAATGGGATTAAATAGCTGAGATGGAACTTGTACTTTCACCACTACTAGACTAGTTACCTCCGTCCTCGGATTGGGAAGGACACCAGCGCTAAACCTACGTACTCACTACGTACCACTGTCCTCGGATTGGGAAGGACACCAGCGCTAAACCTACGTACTCACTACGTACCACTGTCATCGGATTGGGAAGGACACCAGTGCTAAACCTACGTACTCACTATGTACCACTGTCCTCGGATTGGGGAGGGACACCAGCGTTAAACCTACGTATTTAATACGTACCTCTGTCCTCGGATTGGGAAGGACACATATATATACATCTAGTCTAGTGGTTTACAACATGGGTTAGCCCCCACCGTTTATGGTTTGGGAAAAATAAAGAAAGTTGATTTAACCTGCAATTGAAAACAAACTCATAGTTCTTGAAAACTACTTCATAACAAACACCTACTGTGAACTCGCTCAACTTCGTTGTTGATTTGTTGTTACATGCCTTGCAGGTCGTTAGGTACTTATGGAGCTTGCGCGAGGAGGAGGTCGTTATGGGATATGGACTATTATGTCCCGTGCCTAATAAATAAACTTTATGAACTTATGGAACTTATGATTGGTTGTTAAACTTATGATCTATGAACTTATGTCTTGGACTTATGTCTTATGCTTCCGCTGTTAACTTAAAGTCGGTTACTGTCTTTTGGTCACCAATTGTATCGTGGTTGGTTTATTTACTTAATTACGTTGTTCAATATGATTGGTGGCTCGATCCTGGTCATGTCACGCTTCCAAGAGGTGATACCCCACATGGTGGAATTTGGGGGTGTGAGAGATTGGTATCAGAGCCATTGGTTATAGTGAACTTGGTTTTAAAAAGGGGAAAAGCTTTTTGATAAAACCAGACTATAACCTGTACAGTGCTCAACGATCCACAACGACACTTCACTCCACGTGCAAGACTCAACACTATAGGTAATATGGTTTATGTTTGTATTGCCTACCTGCCAGTAGCGCATTTGATCATGATATGCTTAGTTAGCGTAACAACTATCGCTTGAAACCCTGTGTGTTTGCTCTCTTCTGTCACTCCACACTTAAGTACTTTCGCGACACCACTTCTTACTTGTGTTCTCTGTATGATGAAGATCATGAGTGGACGAATCAACCTCACACAAGCCCAGCTGACGGCTTTGATCAACGAACAAGTTACTGCGGCACTTGCAGCCGCTCAAGCAGGAGGCCAGCATGCCCAGCCGCCTGTGTGCACGTTCAAGACTTTTATGGACTGTCGTCCTAGTACTTTCAGTGGCACTGAAGGGGCCATTGGGCTCCTCCACTGGTTCGAGAAGCTCGAGTCAGTCTTCGAAATGTGTGAATGCCCTAAGGCTTGTAGGGTGAAGTATGCCACTGGTACCCTCGAAGGCACTGCACTGACTTGGTGGAACGCGCAAGTTCAAATGTTAGGGCTGGCAGCTGCTAATGCCACCCCATGGAATGACTTCAAGGAACTGATCAAGCGAGAATACTGTAATCGTGATGACATCCACAAGATGGAAGTGGAGTTCTTTAACCTGAAGATGATGGGGTCAGAGATAGAGGCGTATACGAAGCGATCCAACGAACTGGCAGTGTTATGTCCAACTATGGTGGATCCTCCCATCAAGCGTATCGAGCGGTACCTCAAAGGCTTAGTACCAGAGATTCAAAGCCATGTGACTTCTGCTAACCTTGATACCATCCAGGATGTTACTCGTCTTGCTCATCGTCTCACAGACCAGGCAGAGGAACAGAACAAGCTGCCTAAGCGTATAGGTGCTACTGCTACTACTAGTTCTGCTATTCCCAGTGACAACAAACGAAAATGGGATGGAGCCTCCAGCAAGGGTTCGACTACAGTTCAGTCCCAGGCGCAGCAGCGAAAGATTGATGACTACCAGAGTCCTGGTCAGCAATCTTCTGGTAGTCAAGGGCAGGGTGGATATCGAGGAAACCACCCAAAGTGCAACAAATGCAACAGACACCACAGTGGTCAGTGCAACAAGGGACGTTGTCAGAGATGTCTCAAGACGGGTCATGAAGCCAAGGATTGCAGGAGCTCACGGTCTGCAAATCAGAATCGTCAGCAGCAACAGCAAGCACCGCAGAATCAGCAACAGCAACAGGGCAACAGGGGATGCTTTCAGTGTGGCACTGAAGGTCACTTCAAGAGACACTGCCCGCAGTTAAATCAGAATCAGAACCACAACCAAGGAAACGGGAACAATAATGGGGGCAACAATGGGGGAAACAATGATGGCAACGGTGCCAGGAGTCGAGCGTTCGTGCTGGGTCAGGGTGACGCAAGGAATGATCCTAACGTAGTGATGGGTATGTTCCTTCTCGATGACTTTTATGTTACTGTCTTATTTGATTCGGGTGCCGATACCAGTTATGTGTCTCTAAAAGTAAGTCAAACGCTTAAGCGCACCCCAACACTTTTGACCACCAAACACACAGTAGAGCTAGCAAACGGTAAAAGTCTCGAGGCCACGCACGTAGTCAAGGGTTATAACCTCGCCTTAGCTGGTCAGACCTTCTCTATCGATCTTATTCCTATCGTTCTGGGTAGTTTCGACGTTGTTATTGGGATGGATTGCCTATCTCACCAGCAAGCGGAAATTCTTTGCAACGAGAAGATTGTCCGCATCCCTCGTTCTGGTAAAGAACCCCTCGTGATTCATGGCGACAAGAGTGGTGCTGTTGTGGGCATCATCTCTTTCCTTAAGGCCCAGAAGTGTTTGCGTAAGGGCCACACTGCCATTCTTGCTCTCGTTACTGACGCATCAATGGAAGAGAAGAAGATAGAAGACATTCCTATTGTGCGCGACTTTCCCGAGGTATTTCCTGAGGAATTATCCGGTCTTCCGCCTCATCATCAAGTCGAGTTTCAAATCGAGCTAACTCCTGGGGCAGCACCCATAGCCTGTGCACCTTATCGCTTAGCCACATCAGAACTTGAAGAACTGTCCACGCAACTACAAGAACTCTTGGAAAAGGGTTTCATACGTCCTAGCTCTTCGCCTTGGGGAGCTCCACTGTTATTCGTGAAAAAGAAAGACGGTACCTTCAGAATGTGTATTGATTACCGCGAACTCAACAAGGTGACCGTGAAGAATCGTTATCCTCTTCCACGTATTGACGACTTATTCGACCAGTTGCAAGGGTCGAGCTATTACTCTAAGATTGATTTGAGATCAGGCTACCATCAACTGAGAGTCCGGGATGAGGACGTCTCTAAAACAGCATTCAGAACTCGTTACGGTCATTACGAGTTTCTGGTTATGCCTTTCGGATTAACGAACGCACCAGCGGTCTTCATGGATCTCATGAACCGAGTATGCAAACCTTACCTGGATAAGTTCGTTATTGTTTTCATCGACGACATCCTGATCTATTCTAAGAGTCAGGAGGAACACGAGCAGCATCTACGACTTATGCTGGAACTTCTTCGAGCAGAGCAACTCTATGCTAAATTTTCGAAATGTGACTTCTGGCTTCGCGAAGTCCATTTTCTAGGCCACGTAGTGAACAAGGATGGAATTCATGTTGATCCATCCAAGGTTGACTCGATCAAGAACTGGTCTGCACCCCATACACCAATAGAAATCCGCCAATTCTTGGGCTTGGCAGGATATTATAGAAGATTCATCAAGGATTTCTCCAAGATTGCGCAACCTCTCACTTCATTAACTCAGAAGGGTGTCACTTATCGTTGGGGTGATGCACAGGAATCTGCTTTTCAGCACTTAAAGGATAGACTTTGTAGCGTGCCTATCCTCTCATTGCCTGAAGGCACAGACGATTTTGTGGTTTATTGCAACGCCTCCATCCAAGGACTTGGTTGCGTGTTGATGCAACGTGACAAGGTCATTGCCTACGCATCGCGCCAGCTTAAGGTTCACGAAAGGAACTACACTACGCACGACCTGGAATGCACGACCTGGAATTGGGAGCAGTTGTTTTCGCACTTAAGATATGGAGACATTACCGGTACGGTACCAAGTGCACCATTTACACCGATCACAGGAGTCTCGAGCATATCTTCAAGCAAAAGGAATTAAACATGCGACAACGTCGATGGGTCGAGCTCTTAAACGATTACGAATGCGCAATCAAGTACCATCCGGGCAAAGCCAATGTGGTGGCCGACACCCTCAGTCGAAAGGATACCATACCTAAACGTGTGCGAGCGTTACAACTTACCATCCAATCTAGTCTTCCTACTCAGATATGAGATGCCCAGGTTGAAGCATTGAAAGCAGAGAACATCAGGGCTGAGTCCTTACGAGGATCGAGGCAGCGATTAGTACAAAAGGAAGACGACGCCTACTATGTAAACGGGCGCATCTGGGTTCCACTTTATGGAAACTTACGCGAACTTGTGATGGATGAAGCACATAAGTCTCGTTATTCTGTACATCCTGGTTCAGATAAGATGAACCACGACCTAAAGACTACATACTGGTGGCCTAGCATGAAAGCCCACATAGCAACCTACGTCAGTAAATGCCTGACTTGTGCTAGGGTCAAGACCGAGTACCAGAAACCATCAGGCCTACTCCAACAACCAGAGATCCCGGCATGGAAATGGGAGCAAATTTCCATGGATTTCGTTACTGGCCTGCCTAGATCGCAACGCGAAAATGACACTATTTGGGTGATAGTGGATCGATTGACCAAGTCTGCACATTTTCTGGCTATCAAGGAAACGGATAAGTTTTCTACTCTAGCAGACATTTACCTAAAAGAAGTAGTATCAAGGCACGGAGTGCCAACCTCCATCATTTCTGATCGTGACGCGCGTTTCACTTCTGAACTGTGGCAAGCCATGCACAAGTCTTTTGGCTCACGTTTAGATATGAGCACCGCTTATCATCCACAGACGGATGGGCAATCTGAACGTACCATCCAGACCCTTGAAGACATGCTTCGGGCATGTGTAATTGATTTTGGTAATGGCTGGGAAAAGCACCTCCCGCTAGTGGAGTTTTCGTATAACAACAGCTACCACACCAGCATCCAGGCCGCTCTGTTTGAGGCATTGTACGGACGTAAATGTTGATCACATCTTTGTTGGGCAGAGGTTGGTGACAGTCAAATCACTGGCCCAGAACTCGTAGTAGATACAACCAAGAGAATTGCCCAGATACGACAACAAATGGCGGCAGCTCGTGACCGTCAGAAAAGTTATGCTGATAAGCGAAGAAAGCCACTCGAGTTCCAGATTGGGGATCGAGTGCTACTCAAAGTCTCACGTTGGAAAGGTGTAGTCTGTTTTGGCAAACGAGGCAAACTCAATCCGCGTTATGTCGGACTGTTCGAAATCATCGAGAAAATTGGCAAAGTCGCCTATAAGTTGAACCTACCTGAAGAACTCAGTGGAGTTCACAATGTTTTCCACGTGTCGAATCTGAAGAAGTGTCTGTCAGATGAGACCCTCATAGTACCCTTAAAGGAGCTCACTATTGACGACCAGCTGCGATTCGTCGAAGAACCAGTAGAGATTACGGATCGAGATGTTAAAATTCTCAAGCGCACCAGGATACCTCTCGTCCGAGTTCGTTGGGATTCCCGTAATGGCCCAGAGTATACCTGGGAATGAGAAGACCAAATGAAACTCAAGTATCCCCAGCTGTTTAAGAAAAGTGCAACCACTACTGAGGCTGAAGCTACTGCAGAATTTCGCGACGAAATTCCAAACCAACGGGGGGATGATGTGACACCCCAGGAAAACAAGGAAACCAATGCAACATAACTAGCTTCCTCAGTAACCACATGCTAAATTTCGGGATGAAATTTTCTTAACAGGGAGAGAATGTGACAACCCTCATAATTCCATGTATCCGCACAATTTATTAATGATAATTAAAGTGCTTAGTGACTGTACTGAATTATTTAACTGCTTTCTGATTTCTGTGTCATACTTACATGTGATTGTTGACATACTAGTCATGTGCAGAAAAGTTACTAAATAGTCTTGTATGCTTTCCTATGTGTTAGGAATTAAAAGTGTTACAAAAATATATATATATTAGACACTTTACGAAACAATTAAACAATTTAACGGAACAGTATCTGACCGAACAACCGGACATTACCCGGGACACCAAATATTTGTCAAACACATTATTTAATTATTTTTGGCTAGTCATGAACCCCGTATACCATAACACCCCCTAAATATCAACATACTAATATATGGGAGTATTATACTTGAATTCTAACTAGTTCTTACCTATTAGTTTCAAAATGTTACACCAAGCCCCCCCCCCCCAACTGAATTCGGTCACCCCAAGGGGACCCATAATATTTTTACACCATGCCATGATCTTGCCTTAGATTATATCCTATTTGTTTAATAGATATTGCTTGATCCTTTAAACAAAATATTGGAAGACATTAATATAAGTATGGTGGCCTAGATATACATCATTTCAAGATCTTACACTCCCATCTTCACTCTCTCTCCCTCCCTCACGGTTACACCCACAACCACCAACATCACCACCATTCCACCACCATCTCTTCCATTTTTAAGCTTCATCTAAGTACTTGAAGGTGAATCAAAGGTGCTTAAACTTGGGGAACTTCAAAGGAGCCTTGTTCTTGCTTTTTCATCAACTTTTCTCATCACCATCTTCACATCATTCTACCCTAGCATTGTGCTAGTAGTAAGCTCTTGAAAAACCCTTGTTCATCTTGTTTTTATGGCTAAATGATGTAGCATGATACTTATGTTTGAAACACTAAATAACAAGAACCAAGAAGATGAACATAAAGCTTTATTAAAGATGAAAAATGATGTAATAATGTTAGTATGAAGTTGTTTTGATATGTTGCTGATTACTTGCTGATTACTTGTTAATGTTAAATGTCGTTATTGATCGCTAAACATGTTAACGGAATCAATCGAACACACTTTAGAATGTTAAAAGCTGAAACAGGATGGCTGTTTCAACTTCAGTTGGCTGTAACCAGACCTTAATAAAGCAGAAGATGTATTTTCTGAAGTCTAGGTTTATGTACTATGAAATACGATTCTAATGGCACTGGAATCATAATTTTTGGACTTCGTTTACTATTTTTAAAGACCATTTTTGTAACAGCAACTAAAGCTGAGTTTTTACTGCAGTAAATGGGCGAAATGATTTTAGTCATAACTTAAGTTCTGTGTAGAATTAGCTCATGAAATTTGTACTGTAAATGACCACCGATGTATTTGTAATTCTCCCACTGGAATTTCGTAAATCGGACTCTCGAGGAATTTTAAAAAATTATTCCGTGGACTGCAGTCAGAAAAAGATGAATCTGACTTTAGTCCGGAAAATGAATTTTTATATTATATTGGTGATGAATTGGATCCCGAGATTTTTACACAATAATATTGGATCGTTTAAGACCTTCTGTAAAAAGATGGGAATTTTTGGAATAAGTTAATAACATGGGGTTGGGAAGGACACATATATATACATCTAGTCTAGTGGTTTACAACATGGGGTAGCCCCCACCGTTTATGGTTTGGGAAAAATAAAGAAAGTTGATTTAACCTGCAATTGTAAACAAACTCATAGTTCTTGAAAACTACTTCATAACGAACCCCTACTGTGAACTCGCTCAACTTCGTTGTTGATTTGTTATTACATGCCTTGCAGGTCGTTAGGTACTTATGGAGCTTGCGCGAGGAGGATGTCGTTGTGGGATATGGACTATTATGTCCCGTGCCTAATAAATAAACTTTATGAACTTATGGAACTTATGATTGGTTGTTAAACTTATGATCTATGAACTTATGTCTTGGACTTATGTCTTATGCTTCCGCTGTTAACTTAATGTCGGTTACTATCTTTTGGTCACCAATTGTATTGTGGTTGGTTTATTTACTTAATTACGTTGTTCAATATGATTGGTGGCTCGATCCTGGTCATGTCACGCCTCCAAGCGGTGATACCCCGCATGGTGGAATTTGGGGGTGTGACACCGCACGATCGATGATGCGGTGGAATTAGCCAACACTTTGAATGACGGACTGGTGCGTACGCGAGAAGAAAATAGGAAGAAGGAATTGGCTCAGAAAATTTCCCAAGGATTTCGTGCGGGTAATAATAACAATTTCAAGAAAAGAGGAACTGGGCAATATTCCACTCCGCCGTTCTGCAGGAACTGCAGAAAGAAATATTTTGGAAAATGTAATGAACCCTACAACTTCTGCAAAGCTATAGGACATCGTGAAGAAGATTGCAGAAGGAAAACAAAAATCTGCTACAACTGTGGAGAAGTCGGGCATTTTAGACCAGAATGCCCTAAATTGGTTAAACCAGCAGATAACAAGGTCAAACCTGCCGAAGGGGCTACGAAGAAGAATGCAAGAGCCTTCTAATTGACCATGCAGGAAGCCAAACTGATTCCTGACGTAATAGCTGGTACGTTTCTGGTACACGACTCTGGTGCAAACCAAAGTTTTATCAATACTTTATTCTGCCAAGCTCTTAAGCTACCCTTAACGAAACTTAGGCAAGTTTTTACTGTAGAAACGGCAGATGGGAATTCTGTTAACATAGATACGGTTTTGCAAAAAGAAAATATAGAACTTTCAGGTCATAAATTTTCTGCAAACCTATTACCTATGAATTTAGCTGGATTCGATGTCGTGTTAGGAATGGATTGGTTAGTAGCCAACCATGCTCGAATCCTCTGTGATAAAAACTCCATAGAAATTCGTGCACCCACAGGAGAAGTAATTATAATTACAGGGGATAAGCCGCGTAAACCAATGAAGTTCATTTCAGTAATGAAAGTGGCTAGTTATGAACGAAAGCAAGGAATAGTGTATATGATTTCGGTAATCATTAGCACTAAGGGCAAAGAACTTAAGGAAATTCCGGTAGTATCAGAATACCCGGATGTATTCCCAGAAGAACTACCAGGATTACCACCAGATAGGGAGGTAGAATATAGAATTCATTTGATTCCTGGAACTACACCCGTAGCAAAAGCACCCTACCGATTAGCGCCCTGTCACACCCTGGCTTTTGCGGAAGCGTGGATTATTTTGGTGTGACCTCTTAATACCATAGCAACAATTATAACAATGCTATATGATAAAAACACAAGATGTTCATCCATTAATATAGTTTAGAAAATACCATAACATGCTTGTCTTGAAATGTCAACCCAAAATAAGTTACAACCATGACTTGTTTAAAATGAGTTCACAAGGACTCAACAACAGACTTTAAATAAAACTAGGTTTGGAGACATGTGACCCGTCCAGGAAAGGGTTACACCTCCCAAACCTTACAACCCTGGATGACATCTTTATTTAGTACGCAGCTTGACACATATGTAGACACTTGCCAGATCCGATCAATTCCCTGAAATACATGTAGTTTGAAAAATCAACAAAAGTTGAGCGAGTTCATGTGTAAGTGAGTATGTATAAACCTTTGAAATAAGTCTGTATGTATAGATGTCCCTGGTATGTAGCAATAAGGAAAAAGAGATCACCAATGGGTTGCAAAGCCACTGGTATGTGAGAAAAGGTGGAGGAAGTACTCAAACCTAGCAAATTTGTACCGGGCTTCCAGCTGGAAGACATAGTCACCTCTATGGGCCGCCCCGGCCTCATGGGTTTGGGCTCGCTACACCCAAATAGATCTATCACTCATGTCCCTCGGTCCTACGACGAGGATTAATGGCCTTTAAGTGTTGTGCCCACCCTTCACATGATCTAGTCGTAAACCCTCCTTAAGCTAACCATACCATGTATAAAATGTCTGTAATAATTGTAACATGTATTCCACCCCCGAAGTATAAAACTGAAAACAGTTAAAAGAAAAGGGGGACATGAACTCACTGTATTGCGTCTTCAGTCTGTGTAACCCAAGTCTCCTCCGCAAACACGACTACCTACAGCGTACTAATGTCTATTAGACGAACGGACCGTGCCTTTGCTTAGTATGAGGGTTTGAGTTACGTTACTTTGATATTATTCCAAGTTATAACTTCTTGTTAAAATAAAAATAATTATTTTAACTTAGATTTCGGTTTTTAGGGTTTTGGAATAATAGTTAGGCAACTATTTCATACCCATTTTTCTCAAGTATTTTATATGCGTATTTCCGTCCCAAGGATGGGGGTATTTATACATGTATTTTGGTAGTTCCGAAAATAATATATTTTTAAGTCTGACTTAGAAATATATATATATATATATATATATATATATATATATAACTCGTCAAAATAATGTATTCCAAAATATATATATTTTCCCAAAAATAATATATTTTCAGTTCTTAGTTTCCAAAATAAAATTTTACCGAAAATATGTGTGTAAGAGTATGTTCTGGAATATTTCATAAGTTACGTTTTCGCGTTCAGTTTCACGATACCAACTGTGTAACTTAAATATTTATTCCTTGTAATTTTCGATATTATTCTGGAGTTATAAATGTGATGGTGTTTTGATAAGTTACATTATTTTTCCCTAAAATAATATAACTAGTTCGCAAATCGAACAAATATTCACACAAGCGTTTTAGTATAAAATATATACTCTAAATATATATTTATCCGCTTTTATCTACGAAAAGCCACCTCCGACACTTTGAAATTTTTGTAACAAAACTTATGGCGAAGTTTACTTTCGAAAAACAAAGTTAAAACACATTTGTAAACACTTGTTAGAAAATAGTTTCCAAGCCTTAGGATTTTAAGAAAATTTCGCCATAGTTTCCCCTAAAAACGGAGGTATCCATGCTATTAAGCATATCATTTTCTTTTCAAAATCAATCAACAATCAATCCTCAAACAATTTTACATTACCAACAGTAAAATCTATATGCGTTTCCTATTAATCATGAACTTGATACATCCCAAAAACACGTAGTAACTTGGTAATGCGTTTAGTGGTCTTAGTTACCTTTCAAAGTGTATTCACTTCCTTAAAAATCATTTTCTTAAAAGAGTTAAGTGTTTACAACTTGTAAACAATTCATATATGATAAAAGAAGAAGTGAATGAACAGTTTTTACAAAAATTAACCTTTTGAACTCTTCTTGTAGATAAAATGTTTTCACACTTATTTTATTTCCAAAAATGGTGTGAGTGTATGTAAAAGTCATGATTTTTCCAAAAATCGATTCTTGAACTTGGTTTATTTAGAAAAGTCTTTTGTAAAACTCGGATCTACATGATCATCAACTTACTTTGTTCACTTATATTTCAAGAAAATCAATTTCTTTCAAGTTCATGTTTAAACTAGAAGATGATTATTTCATGTA
>JARYGA010034545.1:0-28472 GCA_030545235.1 Helianthus tuberosus | reverse complement strand
AGGCGGATCAAAAGTTAAAAAAAGATCATTGTTCAACAGATTTATAACATCTAAGCTTGCAAGACTCTTTATTGATGCTAGGAGTAGCCAGCCTATTCCGCTTAGTACCTGCACTTAGCCTTTTTGGAAAATACGTCAGTTTACACTGGTAAATACAATTAACCGACTCATTTTGAAAATGTTTAAGAAAATTGATTTGAATGCACAAGGCACAAAATATCTTTTATAACTTGGGATAATTATTTATATATAAACTTGTAAAAGAATTACATGTT
Source organism: Helianthus tuberosus (assembly GCA_030545235.1). Classification (NCBI taxonomy): domain Eukaryota; kingdom Viridiplantae; phylum Streptophyta; class Magnoliopsida; order Asterales; family Asteraceae; genus Helianthus; species Helianthus tuberosus. The sequence continues at coordinate 28,197 of JARYGA010034545.1, read as the reverse complement.
CGTTATACGTTCAGTAGCCCGGGCTGAATACCGGGTTAAAGATTAATAGACACACCATATTATATAGTCCCGCGGTGAGTTATTCTTGAACCGGCGGTTATATCTTTTTATATGCGCACCGGCAGGTGTATGCCTACACCCCGTGCTTAGGTCGTGACCATTTCAATGAATGATGCCAAGGATATCCGAGACATGGTCATTAACCCCCCAAAGGCTTTAAGCAAACAAAACAGATTAAACGGGTCGTCTCAATAAATTAACCTTCATATGATTAACAATTCAATGCCCGACCAAGCGGTATTTTATATACCGTACCCTAAGCCCGTATAAGGGAAAATAAGTTAAAAGTATTTACCTGAGCAAGTATATATCACAATCAGCGAGTGCAAGTATCTTTTACTGGTCTCCTAATCTGGAATGAAGGTTTTAATAACCTCTTAGATTCCTAACGGGTCTTAATTAAGTCTAAACTTAGACCGGTTAGTTTTAAAGGATGGTGTACGGTTCAAAACGCACGATTAAGCGATGACCGGATTAGAATGTGGTTTAGAGCCGACAAGTTTGTATACTTGTATAATATGGGTAAACTAAACACATTCTGGATTTTGAGATAAAAATGATAAGTTTTGACCCATTTCGGCTAATTTATGCAAACTAGTTACATAAACCGCACTGAACGCGAATAATGCGTAACGGGTAAATAAATGAGTCATGAACAGGTTTCCTAAGTTAATATGCCTTAAATATGTTGTGATATCAGTAGGATACATTTCATTATGCCCAAAATGGATTTAAACTCAAATAATGCCCTGTATGGGTATTTTGGTCATTTTAAAGTTTATAAAAGAGTTTAAATATTAATCTGAGTTTCAGGTCTGATATAATCAGTAAAAATATTTATTTTTATAAGTCATAATAGTAGGGTATTGAATATATGTGAAATTTATCTTTTATAACCAAACTATGCACCGTAGGGGCATTTTGGTAATTTCACATAAGCTTTAAAGGTCAAATCTGGAAATCTGAGTTTAAAACTTTGGCTTACTGTTTAATTATAAAAATTTACTTAAAACATCAGTAGGTATTAAGTTTCATATGCCAAAAATAGTTTTAACCCATACTATGCGCTTAAAACGCGTAAAAATGCAGTTTTAAGCGATTTTCGGGTTTAAATAGGAAATCTGAGTTTTTGATCAGTTTATAAAGTTCAAAATATTTTTATTTATCATATAAAATCAGTAGCAAAAAGTTTGGTATCAAAATATTATGTAAAACTCATTTTATTCAAGAAAATGGCATAACCGACAATTACCGAATTAAAGCAAGAACCCTATGTTATGCTCAGCTTAAAAATAAATAAAAATCTTCATAAATCCCAAAATATTATATTACATTAGTGGGTAAAAATTTTGGTGTCAAGATTTGAGTTTAAATAGGCTTCATGCTAATTACGCCGTTTAATAAATAAAAAGCTTTCTAATTACGCTTTTGAGCATAACTCTTAATCTAGACCTCAAACTAATGTCAAATTTTTAGGATAAGTCTATAAATCAGTAATAAAGGTTTTTTTCCTCTCACGTTTTCAAAAATCTCGTTTTAAGGTCAAAAGGGCATTATGGTCAACATTTAGGCATATAACGGAAACATGCACATGAATCGGATAACTAATGAACCAAGTTGTATAACCTTAGAGGGTTACACTAACCTATAACCTGGTCCTAATAGAGCTCTAAGGCATTTCTAAAATATGCAACATTGGGTCAGAATTGAAAGTCAAAGCAAAAGTCTACTTTTGCGACTTTCGCTTCCGAACCGAGCTTAAACTGAAAATGGTCGGGTTGAACATGTTTAGACATGTTCTTACATTAATTACCAAGTTATATGAGTGATAAAACAGGTTCCATGGCTTCTACATTGTTAATTATGTGTTTATTTGAAATTTAGCTTTCTGTGGACTTTTTACAATCAAGTTTGACCCGACAATTGACCTAGTTAGAGTGGGAATCAGAGGGTGCCCTTATAATGGTTTATTACCCACATAATTACCAACTCATAGGTACTTTCAATTCGAGAATTGACTGGGCCATTAGTGATTAATCACTAAGTCAAACCTTAATTACGAAGGTTTGACTTTGGTCCATTAAACTAATTAAAACTGAATTAAGAGAGGTTAAGGATGCTTACTGAAGTACTTAGTACGACTAATGATCCCTAGGGAATGGTCTTGAGCTCCAGGAGACTCCAGAAATTGAGTTATGAATGTTTTCAAGTGAGTGCCCAAAATGTTGCAACAAGATGTTCTTATATATGACTTTTAATTGAACAATATCATGCCAACAAATCCTACACATGATCCCTGATGCATCACAAGTGTCCCTATGCATGAAAAACCATTGGAGCAGCCCCTGTAATGTAAAACAAGGCTTCAAAGGCGGTGCAACAGGCTGAAACTGGCACCTGTGTTTGTTTTCTGTCGCTGGCAGTTGTAGGCGGCCCGCGTAAGCCAAGGCAAAGGCCTAACGCAGCCCGTGTGAAAGTCATGTCCGGTCAACAAAGTTTCAATAATTGCAATTTAGGTCCCTGGTCCTTCTAAACTTGATTTTAACTTGTTTTATTGCACTTTTAACTCTCTAACTTGACTTTTAAGGACTCTAAGTCATAAACCAACTTTGTTAAGTCCCCGGATATTTATACGATCACTGAAAAGTCTTAAATTTCAACGTTGACGCTTTTAACCCCTCACTTACGAATGTTAGCGTATCTTTCTCATACGATAACGAAACCTTGTGAAATTTTATCACTCATTCTTCGGAGCATAATTAATTGTTACAAAGCTTCGGGTTCGCTAAAAGGTCACTCAGAGGTATAAATTAAACATGTTGACACTTTTAACCCTTGCGGTTTGTAAACTTTCACTTTCTTCCACAAACGGCTTCGTATGATTCATAATTCATTCGTTTAAGGGTATAAACATCGTGTAGGGTTGTTGAAAGGTATAATTATCCAATGTTGACACTTTGAATCCTTTTACACACATACTTTCTTTGTTTGTCAACTTTAGTTCCTCATATTCAATCCATTACACGTTTAAAGCTCATGACGTGTCTTCATTATATTGGTCGTGATTTTACGAGGTGTTATATGGTCAATCATGGAAAATTGTGGATGTAATTTAACAGTTATGATATAATCTTACCTAGTAATATCAATCTTGCCACACTAAGAGCTATTATGACTCTTGGGGCTTAATAAGACCACCCACTATAACTTAGTACATCTTTGTCAATAAAAATCAGATTGGTTATGAAAGTCAAAATTGGTTAAACAATGCCAATTTTGGCATATCATAGCCAATGTAGGTCAAAAAACGACCAATCACAGTGAATCATGATCAAGTATAAGGATTCATAGCCAAACATGGGTGTGTATTGCCCATTATGATTCATTACGATCCATTACGATACTTATGACATGTTAGGTCTAACATAGTCAATGTATGCCAAACTAGTAAATCACACTGATTCATGGCCATCACATAGTCTGTGTAGGTTAAATAATGGTCAATGGTGGTGTGTCCTAGTTAAACATAATGATTCGTAGTCAAACATGAGTATGTATGACCTATATAGACTTCTTTTGGACTGTTATGAATTATAATTATTCATTATGACTTATTACCACCCAGTATGGCACTTATGACGTAACAACATGTTATGTTAAACATAATCATTGTCAACCAAACTTGGTCAATCAACGTGCATGATTTATGGTTAAACATAGTAAATCTAAGTCAGTAATATTTAAGTGAATAATGGTAAAAGATAGAAAATCATAGTCAAATATGTATGTATATGATCCGTTAAGACTCATTAAGGATCATTATGGCTTATAATGACTCCTTATGACTTATTGCATAATATGGTACGTTATGCCAAACATAGTCAATGCAGGTCATATTGTGATTCATGTTCAAACATAGTCAATGCAGACCAAAATAACGATTGATTGCGATGCATCATTGTTAATGGTGGTGATTCATAGACAAACTAAGAGTGTGTAAGACCCATTAATGCTTCTTATAGTCCATTATAACTTGTAATGACCCATTATGACTCATTATGACCCACTATGGCCCATTGTGAGTTATGGATGCAAACACATGCATAAAAAAGGGTCGACACCCGTAGATAGACTGCCAGGGTTTAGTAGGTAGGAAGTAGACGACTCAAAAAAAGTCGACGATTTGGAAGAGACTGTTCAGGAGTATAATGTGACTTGTGTTGACTCGAGGGCAGGTAGAGTTTATACAAGTCTCGTTACTTTGTTGTAATCGTACGTTTTTATACTTACTTATATAAAGCTAAAGTACTTTTTTTCTTTTTTTTCCTATCACATCATACATACAACGGATATGTTATTGAGAAGAATAGAGAAGATATTAGCTTACACCAAGAAATTGATAAGGAATTGTGGTCATGAACTACTAGGGCAAAAAAATGTAGATTCTATGGGACTAGCAAGATCGTTGACCTTTATGTTGCGTTGGTGGATGCATCTTCAAGGCCGAGTACCGTAGTTCGTATCCACATGAAGAGATGATGACATTCGAGTATTTTTAGTAGAAAAGTTGTACAATTTCATATGATAAAAGAGTATTAACGCATTATTTAAATGCATTGATAAATAATGTGTAGAAACATGTCATATTTGAGGGCAATGGCTTTTTTTTAAGTTATATTTGATTATAATGTGCAATAATTGGTCTTAATGATTCATTTTTGCGTGTATCGGTTTTAGTACTAAGTGATATTTGGCTATAAGGGGTCATAGCGAATGTTACGTGGTCATTTTTGCTTGGAATGTATCATACCACGTATGTATAAATGGTTCATATTTGAATGTAGTATCTTACACAACGTTATGTATGTGTGTAATTTGTTAACATGGGTAATAAATGGTCGTGAAGTATTTGGTATTGATGTTTTATTAAGGGTTTTCTAGTTAGTTCCCCGGGGAGTATATATGTGCTATAAAGTGTATGGTAAGGTGTTTAGAAGCATGACTATATATTTACGTGATTATTTGAACCAAAATATGTGGTTTTGAGGCATAAGGCGGTGATAAGGATATATCGGTATAATTATTTGAACCAAAATATGTATGGTAAGGTGTTTAGAAGCATGACTATATACAAACGTACATGGTATTAGTGTAATTTTGAAATGATCATATGATTGAGCTAGTGTAATATATACTTTGAATATTTAGATAATGCATGTGTATAAGGGCTTAAGTAAACTAAATTAAAAAAATAAAGTGCAAATACATCTAGAGTAAATTCCTTTTAAAAGACTTTTCTTTCTAAGGCCATGCGTAGTCATAACGCCCCTTTGTGGGCGTTATGCGACACGTGGCGCGCCACGTGTGCGGGTGGGCGTTATGAGGCGTTATGCATTTAAGCCCGTAGTCATAAAGCCCCCGCCTAATCATTACTCAATTATTAATTTCTAATTTTTTATAATTATTTTCTAAGTTTATAAAATTAAAATTCATTTCATTAAATTAAAAAACATTACACTAAAATAAAAATAAAAACATTACACTAAAAAAAAACATTACAGTAAAATAAAAAAAAACGGTTCCAAAAAAAAAAAAGTTGGACTAAAAAAATAAAAAAACAACACTTCAAAGATTAATCTTCGGCTTCATTTTCGTTCTCTCCTTCTTCCTCTTCCTCTTCGTTTTCTTGAAGACTCTTGTAATTTTTTAAAATAATTTCTTTTCTCATCGAACGTTTCAGAAAACGTTTTAACAATAATCGAATACTCCGGGTATATACCATCGCCCAAATAGTAGCCATGCTCGTAGTCGTTCCCGTTCGCATGAAAACCGGCCTTTGGTATAGTTCCAGAAATGTAGCTCTCTATTAATGGTGAAACCTCTAACGTATTAATATCGTTAAAACACCCGGCTACACCAAAGAAGGCCTACCAAACCCAAAGGTCGTATGACGCAACAGCTTGTAATACCATAGTTGGCCCTTTTTGATCACCCCGTGTATGTTGACCTCGCCATGCGGTTGGACAATTATACCAACGCCATTGACGACAATCCAAGCTACCAATCATGCCGGGTATTCCATGCTTTTCTAGATGCACCTCATATATTTGTTGAAGGTCGTTCCAAGTGGGATTTCTCAAATAACGTTTTCCATATAACTGGCATATACCTAAAATATAATTTAATATATAAAAGTTTTACTAGTAAGCTACTAAAAAATCAATATATAAAAGTAAGTAAATAAATAAAAGTCAATAAAAAATACCATAGCAAAAATGTTCCAAGCAATCTCGGGTTGTTTTCTCCGCCATCTTCAAGTACTCGTCGTTGATGTCGTACGTGTTTCCGTATGCTAATATGCGTAACGCGGATGTGACCTTTTGAATTGAGGTGAAGCCTAAATATCCTCGCGCGTCCATTCTTTGCTTAAAGAAATCATACTTATTTTCCAAATCATTAGAAATGCGCAAAAATAACATTTGGCTCATACGAAAACGCCGTCTAAAAACATTGGGTCCGTGAACCGGTGTCGCATCAAAATAGTCTCTCATCAAACGCTCGTTCGCGGCTTCACGATCTCGCAAGATATAGGTGCGCCGCAAGATGGGTCGTGGAGGGGGAGTAGGCCGAACATGCTCAAGTGCTTGTATCATAAAAGTACACACACTCGTAACCGCTTCTTCCTCCTCCGCGTCTTCTTCGGGTGAAAAAAATCTTCGGTAAATATCGGTGAACGAGTCTTCCGACGGGGAACCCATTTTTTTTAATAGGGTGGGAGTAGCTTCAAAACTTTTTAAAAAATATATAGAGAATGAGAGGGTATTTGAGTATGATTTGTTAAAAAAATGGAAGAGTTGGGAGTTATTTATAGTGTGAAAATAAAAAAATCGATTTTTTTTTTATTGAATATGACCGTTTTGTAACGGTCAAAATTATTAAATAACATTTCATAACCGCGCTATAGACATCGCGCCTCCCCCAAAAATCCGATTGATGGCGCCCCTCGTGGCGGTGTGCCCGGCGCTATGCTTGGGCATACCGCCCCACTACGTATAACCTAACAACAATGAGATTCTATAACTCCAAAGACTAGCTAGCTGACAGTACAAAAAGATCACTAATAGAAATTTACAAGACACAATAGATCGAAAAAGTATAACTCTTATTGTGTGAATCTAGCTCCTCTTTCATTATTTTCCCCAGCAAGAAATTTACAAGACACAATAGATCGAAAAAGTATAATCCCAGTGATATACAATTGTTATTAGTTTGTCGTATTCTAAGATAAAATGTAAAAAACACTTCTATATATTTTTTTAAATATATGAAGATACAATGGAAAAAAGCAGCTAACCATGTTAGACAAGATATTTATCAACGAGTCATAATTATTCGACTTTGGTATGTTTACTACCTATAGGCTATAGGGATTAAATAAAGTAGGGAATTTGTATTAGATTGAATGTTGTTGATAGGGCTACAAAAGGGGTGTGGTTTAGCCACTTAGGCTATAGCCTAGTGGTCAAGAAAATTATTTCTTAGACCATGTGTAGTGGTAACAACTTACAATGCCTCCACCATGGGGCATTATCTGACACGTGGCATCCTAGTCAGCGTTGGGGCATTATAGCAAAAGTGGCGTAGTGGGGCATTATGCCAATAACCCCCATTCAATCATTAAAAAAAAAAAAAGGAAACAAAGGTGATTGGCTGGTCAAAGGGTTGAAGATTAAAAAAAAAAAAAAAAAAAAAGGCCCCTTACTTGGACCAATCTCATTGGCCACATGCATGTTCAATTTCATCCCTTCAGCGTTTTATTAAACACGCCTGAATGCAAGATTCCAAATTATAACGCCCAAAAACGCTTGATGTAATGGGGGGAGGGGCGTTTCCGGGCGTTTTTTTTTATTTTTTTTTTTAAAAACGCCCCACTACGGGTGCTCTTATGGAGAGAACAAGGTTCAATTCTTCCGAGATGTAAGTATTTAAGTGGAAAAATTAGTCGTTCAGAAAAAAAGGTGTGGTTTATATAGCCGTTCAAAGTAGTTTAGCCACTTTGAATCCCTATAGCATTATTAAATACATTTTAGTCTAATTTGAATCCCCAACAAGCTAAGCACGGTAAAGAGTTAGCTTCAAACAAATAAAAAAACCTAATTAAGCTAAACCAGTCCAGTGCTAATTCCATCAAATGTAATTAATATTTGGTTTTTAACTTCGTAACCCACAGAGACGACGAAGGCAAGAAAAAAGAAATTCCCCGTTTAAAAGGAAAAAAAAAAATGTGCTTTTAATTTTCAATCTTTCCTTATTAAAACAAACTAAGATATACATTCTAAAGGATAGAAATACAACATTCTTACAACAATAAACCCTAATAAATGCGCTAAATAAATTGGGTAAGTAGTAATCTAATAAGGCTATACGGTATGGGAGAGGCTCATCTTTGGAGGATAACCCTCCATATAAACGCCACGTAGGATGGGTGTGAGGATGTTGCAAACAGGGATGAAACTAAGGAAATGGAGGATGAGACTAATATATATATATATATATATATATATATATATATATATATATATATATATATAGGGTGGGGTTCTACTAGAATGAACACTAGTGTATTTGCGAACTGAGTGAACAAATCCTGGCCATTGAACTACACACGTGTATGACCAGGATCTCATCATCAAATCGTAAAATACACTAGTGTATTTCAACATCAAATCCTGGCCATTGATCTCTACACACGTGTATGGCCAGGATTAGTTCACTCAGTTCGCAAGCTACACTAGTGTTCACTCTTGAACCTAATCCTATATATATAGGCTAATTATAATGAGAAAACTCAACCTAGTTAAGAAAACCCAAAAAACTCAATTGTGTGGACTAGAAACATCCACGTCATTTATGTAAAATATGAGATAAAGGGTAATTTTGGAATTTTGCACTAGACATGGAGAAGCTTTTGTGTTGATATCCCATTAACCTTCATCACCCTCACATTTCTCTACCTCATCCCACACACTTCTCTCTCTCTCTCTCTCTCTCTCTCTCTCTCTCTCTCTCTCTCTCTCTGGATAATCATTTTCCAGACCTAAGATCTAAAACAAAAAAAAAAAAAAAAACTTTTTCTTATCAAAATCCTTCATAATAAACCACCAAAACTCCAGATGCTCCGAACAAAAAAATACTCCGAATAAAAAAAGATGCTCCAGATGCTCCGGTTGAAGATGCTCCGGGAAGTTGCTACCAGATCCAAAAGATGCTCCAGATCCGGTTGAAGATGTTCGATGTTGAAGATGATGTTTCAGATGACGGTTCGATGTTGAAGATGATTCAAAAGATGTTTGATGTTGAACATGATGTTCCAGATCTAAAAGATCCTCCAGATCCATAAGTATGTTTCTGTTTTTGTAGATCTTCATTTTTTTGTGTTTTGTAGATCTTCACTTTTTTTGTAATTTTCAGATTTGCAATTTTTTTGTGTTCTAGATCTAAAAGGTCCTCCAAATTTGCAATTTTTTGTGTTTTGTATATCTTCATTTTTTATTTTATTATTTTTTTGTAGATCTGCAACTTTTTTTTTTATTTTCTTGTTTAAGAAGATGAATGTTATTAAGTTCTTGTTTTCTGGATATATTGTTTTTTATTACTGATTTTATGATTGAATCTAAAAAATCTATTGTTGTTGGATATTTGTTAATGAAGTTATATTTTTTATATACCTTTTGTAACATTGCTAGTTACCTTAGTTATGTTGGATTATTGTTAATGAAGTTTATTTTTGATGTAACAATTCTCTTAACAATTCTTTGCGTCTTAGTTACGAAATGTAACAATCAAAGAAAAAAATGCATGTTATATTTTTTCGTGTTACATAAATAATGTATGTTACTGAAAATAAAGTGCATTGTTACACTTTTTTAGATTGTTGTAAAAATAAAGTGTGTTGGTACATTTTTTTTCCAGATTATTGTAAAAATAAAGTGACTGTTACAGAAACAAAGTATGTTATTACATTTTTTTTGTGTTAGAAATATAACAATCAATCAAAGCAAAAATGTCTGTTACATTTTTTTGTGTTACAGAAATAATGCCTGTTACAGAAAATAAAGTGCATTGTTACACTTTTTTAGATTATTGTAAAAATAAAGTGTGTTGTCATTTTTTTTCGAGATTATTATAAAAATAAAGTGTCTGTTACAGAAACAAAGTGTTACAAAAAAAGTGGTTGTCACATATGTGACGTAAAATTGATCATATAAAAATTATATGTTACGTTTGTATGTAACATTTGATCATGTAAAAATTATATGTTACGTTTCTATGTAATATTTTATGTTACAGAAATAAAGTGTGTTATTACAAATGTGACGTATATTGATAATTAAAAAATGTATGTTACATTTTTATTTAACACAAATACAAATGTATATAAAAAAGAAACAAAAGATCTAATGTATATAAAAAAATGAAAAAAGGAGAATTACATCAAAAGAAACAAAACATCTGACACATGCAATTTCAATTTTCCCAACATTCATAATTTTAACACATGATACCCGAAAATACCCTTAATTGTACTCTCAATTATTATTATTATTATATTAAAAAGCAATAAAGGTGTACAACAAAAATGATCAGAACCATCCATCTTATTAATCAGTAGCTATTATTGGGTTTTCACGGTTTCTTTAACTCAAGGGGGTTTTCAATTTATCCTTACCCTATATATATATATATATATATATATATATGTGTGTGTATATATAGGGTCGGGATTTAGAGAAAACGGTAGAAAGTGTGAGAACGGTGAGAACGCTATGGACTAGATTGGCGCAGTGGCATTTTTGTAAATAACATCAATTTTATTACGTGGACGCGCTTCATTAAGGGTAAAAGCGTATTTTGACTACTCCAAATAAAACGCCACCTCATGAAAATAAAACGCCAAAACAAAAATCACACAGCATACTGCTAAAAACGCCATTAGATATAAAACGCCAAACTTAATTATAGTAAAATCCCGCCTAAAAAACCGCCAAAAAAATCCTATATATACAACAACTCAGACCTTCAATTAAAAAACACAAACAAAAACCCCAAACGCCATATTTAATATATACCATTCGACTGATAAACTCCAGAAAACCCAAACATCAAATATGTTGCTCTCAATAAAGTGTTGTTGTATGGTGTGGACAACATTGTCAGTTATCTTTCTTAACTGAGGATTAACAATGTTATCAAACACCATACAACAACACTTTATTGATTTTAGCATGATCAAATTTACAGTTTTAAGATGGTTTATTTTGTGGCGTTCTTTTTCTCGGTAAAACGCCAAAAAAGATAACATTTTGGCTGAAAGGGTGTAAACTCAATAACATTTTGCTGCTTGAGATAGACAAAAATTATAGAAAAAAAGGTTGATTTCAAACGAAAGTCGAAACAGCCAGTGAAGATGCTTCAAAAGAAGAAAGAGACTGTTGACAGTGAAGATTTGAAGATCAATATTTATTTTGTTTAATTTTCTTTTTCAGATGATTGTTATTTAATAAACAACGCCATATCTAATAAAAACGCCAAAAAGGCAAATGTCTTACACCTTTGGCGTTTATCAAACCATCATAAAATTACTTTGCACAAGTATTATAAAAAAACTTTTTTTATGTATTCTTTTTTTTATTTTCCTTATTAGTTGATTGTTGTATAATAAAAACGGCATATATAATAAAAACGCCAAAACAGCCAAAATGCTTGTTTAAACAATATCATCCCGTTAAACGCCACTAAAAACTCCCAACTATAATAAAATTAGTTTGAAAAAGTATTATAAAAAAACCCAAAAAAAAACTTGAAAATGTAACTAGAAACAGTAACTTCAAATCAGAAAAACTGAAGATAGGGAAAATTTATTATATTAGAATCTAAAACGCCAAACTTGAAAGATGGGACGTGTTACAGACTTCAGAGATAAAGCTTGTCAAAAACAATAATTACAAACAATAACTAAAAAGACGAATACTTTATTATAACAACGCACCGCCTAACTTAGGCACCAAAAAGAGATCCTATAAAATGATACATCTCAGCAACTTCCATTTGATCAAACCAAAAAAACAAACGCCAATACTACTAAAATACCACTCACTGTAAAACGCTAAAAAAATCAAAGATGGCTAATATGCTTTCTTGGATATTCAGTATTGTTATTTGTCACACCCTCAAAATCCACACGCGGAGTATCACCGCTTGGAGGCGTGACTGACCAGGATCAATCCACCAATCATATTAAACATAATAAGTGATAGAGTAATTTAAACCAAAAGATATGATAGGTGTCCAACAAAACATGTCAAGTGTATAGCGGAAGCATAAAATGTAAACCCAACGTAAGTAATAAGTTCCGATGTTTAATGTTTCAACATAAGATCCACAATCCGTGCCCACAACGACCGCGCCTCCCGTGCAAGCTCCAAATGTACCTAAGGTCCTGCAAGGCATGCAATAGAGAGTCAACAACTAGTTGAGCGAGTTCACAGTTGGTTATTCAGTTATAGTGTTCGTATTGTAATTCGTAAGCTCGTTTAGTAATCATGTAATGTATGAAATGGTATCGCGGCCCTCCAGGCATGTTTGCGAAGTTTAGTGGGGGTTTTCCATGTTTTCTAGACTAGGTATATTTGTATCGCGGCCCACCCGGCATGTTTGCGAAGATTAAAGTATAGTTCGCGGCCATTCTAGGCATGCTTGCGAAGATTGTTCTATTATCGCGGCCAATCCCGGCGTGTTTGCGAAGAGAGAGTATATGTATCACTAGTCTAGCAGTATCTACTAATAACCTTCCCCTCCCGAGGAATAATTCCATTAATCATGTAAGTATAAGAAACATTCAACCCATTCCCAACCCCGGGAATCTCATGCCTTGGTAAGAGTGTGAACTCACCTTGGGTTTGCTCGGTATGCTAAGTATGTACTCAATTAATCAATCACGTCCTATAGTACGCACGTATACATAATCAGTTTGTGTTCACATATAAACACACAGTGATAAACAAGTAGCACATAGCACGTATTTGAGATCAGACACAAGATGGTTACACTTAACAGCAGTTAACTAACCCGGTTAACTTCTAAACAGAATTAAAGTAGGTTACTGTGCTGATTACACATTTGGTGAAACACATATCGGTGAAACACAAATCGGTGAAACACATATCGGTGAAACACATATATTGACGAAACACATTCTGTTTCATCGTTCAGGGTCTCGGTGAAACACATTCTGTTTCACCGTCACCTGTGTTTCGTCTAAGATGTCTGTTTCATCGAAGGTCAGTTACGTGGAAATCAGTGACATCAGTTACGCAATAACACAGAAACCCTAATCATGCTATCAGCCGTCATCAGCAAATCATCAATCATGCAGAAATGATTCGTTCACAGAATTCATCATCGCATCATCATAACATAAGCATCACAGTTCTTAACGTCTAGCATGAACCCTAGGTTATGCGTACACGAATCAATTAACATAAAACATCACATCATCGAGCCTTATCAAGATGCTAACGTGCATTCAGAACCAGATCACCTTAGCAACATCTAAAACCGAGTATTCGATCGTATTAAGTTTCACATAGAGTTACGCATCTGATTAACCATGTATATCGAAATCAAGAACATCATGCACATATATTCATAACCGTTTCATAAAATATAAATTAGCAACCCTAATCATCGATTTACATAATACACATCACATGGATGAGCGATTAATCAAGAAGTTACGAGGTACTAACCGAAACAACAATGGAATTGATAACAGGTCTCTGGTTGTTCCTAGATTGCCGACACAGTGCTTCTAGGTTTTTCTGGTTTGCAAAAAGTGTCGATGAATAACCCTAGTACCACTTATATATACGAAATAACGTTCTGGGCCCGTAATGGGCTTCGGTGAAACTGGGCTCGGCGAAACACCCTGTTTCATCGAGGTGAGGTTGACGAAACGGATCCTGTTTCATGGAGATGTTCTTGGCGAATCAACCTCTGTTTCGCCGGGTGTGAATGATGTGGTAACAGTTTTGAGTTTCTAACAAGTCTTAAGTTTAACAACCAAACACATAATCATGCCAACACAATACGTTTTATTATAACCCGAAGTGTACAGTTACAAGTCAGACAAGTCAATAACTAAACAGTCAAAGTCAACGTGCATTAAATGCGAAAGTGAAAGTCAGAAACTCGAGTTGTCACATTATCCCCAACTTGAAAGAAATTTCGTCCCGAAATTTAGCATGCGGTTACTGAGGAAGCTAGTGGTGTGACGTTGTTTACCTGTATCGTATCGCGGCTCCCCGAGCAGGTTTGCGAAGATTACTGGTTTTCCTGGGGTGTCACATTATTCGTCAAGTTTCACTTAAAGAATTGTTAGGGGAGGCAAGTAACTCAGTAAGATTTTGCTGCATGAGATGGACAAAAATTCAAGAAAAAGATATTAATGCCAGTCATATGGCATTTTGTATTTTTTTTTGTTCTTGAAGAAGGCTTGGATGAGGAGAAGAGATCAATGACACTGAAGAGTGGGATGATGATAAAGATGAAGATCAGCATGAAGAAAAAGCGAAAAACCCACCCACACGTCATAGATCTATGTCCCCAAACATCCACAAAAAAAGCCACTTCAACAGACGAGCAGGCAAAATAATCAAACCGATGGGTTTGTTAAGTTTTACATAAAATGCCATATTTTGGTGTCAGTTCTTGTAGTATTAAAGAACAGAGAGACTGATGACAGTGAATATTGTGAAGAGAGATCCGATTAGGATTTTTAATTTATTTTCTTCACTTGTATTTTTTTTTACTGTGGCTGAAATATAATCCAACAATTGTAAAACGCCAAGATAACCCAAACGCCAAATGATGCGTGCAGTGTGTTATGGTTTTTTATTTATATTTTTAGCCCTTTTTACACGTTAGTCAAGTTTTAAATTTATAAAACACGATATTTTACTAACACCAAACACACATATGGGCAAGTGCACCCATCGTGAGCGTAGTATAGTGTTGGCAAGATATCGAGGTCGTCCAAGGACACAAGAGCTTTTAATACCGGTTTATCCTCAACGTCTAATCAAATCAAAAGTTTAGAAAAATGTTTTAAACTAGAAAATAAAAACTAAAAATGCTGAAAATAAAAATAAAAGTAAAAACAGATAGACAAGATGAATCACTTGGATCCGACTCGTGTTTAGTGTAACCTTTGATTATTTCCGCACTTTTGCACTTTTTAAGAGATTATCTTAGTTATTGTAGTAGGCCCCTCTTTTGAAGGTGACGTTACCCTCAACCCAGTAGTTTAAGTCAGCAAGGATACAATCCTAAAGGGTTGGATTATTGAAAGATAATTAATTAAGTTATTAATGCATAATGTGGTAGGCCCATCTTTTGAAGGTGACGTTACCCTCGGCTAAGTAGTCTGAGTCAGCAGGGATACAGTCCTAAGTAGCCGGGTTAAAGTTTTAATAGTAGCTTACATATGAGGGGATCAAAGAGTTTGGACCCCCGCCATCCAATACCGGTGGGTATTGAAGGAGGTCCTACTAAATTTGACCCAGGTCCTTGCAGGATCTATACACTGAACAAGGCAAGACTCTTACCAAACCATTCCCTTAACCCCCGACCAGGTAGCCAACATATCTCCATATAGACCGTGGAGATATGAATGGTGAAAATCTTTTATTTTATATAGACAGTAAAATAATGCCAAGACACCACGGACAAATGATAAGGAAGAATCACCTTAAACATTAGAAACTAGTTATTAAAGTCATTAATGCATAACCAAATAAAAAGTGCGAAAATATTAAAAATAAAAAGTATTACACTAGACACTTGTCTTCACCAAGTGATGTAAGAGACTTAGGAAAACATGGCCTTTGATTGTCAAGAACTCTTACGATCAATCTTGGATCCCGAGACTACTCACACACTCTATGATGGATGATGGTGGTGGATGATGGTGTTGTGATGGTGGTGGGTGGTGGGTGAAGTGTGAGAGAGGTGGTGTGCCAAGGGATGGTTTGCAAATGAGCCAAGCACCCCTATTTATAGCCTGAACAGAAGCTCGGACACGGCCCCGTGTCCATCCTCCTACTCTTTCTTCATTAATTGCAGTTTGTCTGCATTAGTTGACCACGCCCCCGTGTCCGCTGGGCACGACCCCGTGTGCAGAAGCGTATCTGTACTATCAAGATTTCCCCAGATTCTGCGAATCTTAGAGTTGACCACGGCCCCGTGTCCGATGGGCACGCCCCCGTGGTGGGTGATAGAAGCTTCTACAGCTTTGTCTTTTCTGCAGACACTTGGGCACGCCCCCCGTGCTCACTGAGCACGGGGCGTGTTCAGCCTTCTGTCTTCTTATTTTTGCTTGGAAAGATGCTGTCGGGGGGTCGGGCATGCACGTTTATTCCTTTTCTTGTATTTATGTTAGATTTAGCTGCCTTTTTGCTTCTTTTGTTCATTTGAGCTCATTTAATCCTGAAAATACAAAAGGAAGACAAAAACATACTTTTTCCAACATTAGTACTAAAAAATGGTTAGTTTTATGCCACATTTGACGTAATTTATATGTTGCATTTTGCACACATCAAATACCCCCACACTTGAATCTTTGCTTGTCCTCAAGCAAAACTCTTTATAATGTGGCTTTACACTCCCAAATGGAATGAGTAGAAGAGAAGGTTTTTGGGCTTGTCATAGAGTGTCGGGATTTCCAAGATTCTTTATTAAGTTTTAATTTTTTATTTATTTACAATCCTATTCGTCATGATTTATTTAAAACATTACATAAGATAAATTACTTATTAGGGCATAACATGCCTTTTTAAAATTCCATTTATATACAAGTTCGCATACCTCACGGGGGATCACTCAACACTCGGCCGAAGATGTATTTTAGTGAATCACTCGAGAGCTGCATGGAACTTACTCCTACCATAAGCTTGTCAAGCAATCAGTCCTCCTCCTTTTTAACTATGCACCTTTGTAAATATTAAGATAACTTTTGGGTGAAGGGTTAGGCTTGGGTTAAAGGTAGGTGGTTGGGTTAGTGGTTACTAAAAGGGCGAAAGTCGTAAAAAGCGTCGGTTTTCGTAAGACTTTTTATTTTTGTAATTTTTTATTTTGATGAAGCCATTATTCAAACAAAGTTATTTTTGATTAACTTGTTTGTTTATTTCTTTTTGCTTCATCATCATCATTTTTTTTTTTTATAAGGAAGTCATAAGAAAAACCGAGCTTGTTACTAAAACAAATTGTTAAAAATAAAAAAAAAGTTTTGGTGGGTAAAAGGGTGTTTTGTTTTGGGTTAAGAAATGAAAAGGTTTAGGCTCAAAGGGGTTAACTAGGGTGATTTTGGGTAGGTGGTAAAAAAAAAAAAAAAATAATGGTGTAGAAATAAAAAAAGTTAGTCCTAATGCCTCCATCATTTTCTTACTCGGGTTTAAGTTGGAAAGGACCGGGAATGTATCGTCGTGGCAAGTTCTAGAGTCGTAAGAACCAAACGGTTATTCACACAAGAAACAAAAAATGAGCATTTAGTTTAAAGATATGTATTTTTATGCTCAATAAAGGCTCAAAACTCACTTTTTGTGGGAATGGGTTTTATGTGATCAAGTATATATAATCAAATTTTAACTAAACTTGTCATGCCGTTTCATAATTTTCTTATGTTGGTTCTTTTTATCACGATGCTATCGGTTGTAAATTTCTAAAAATATAACCTTTTTAGAATTTGAAATTCCCAAATTAAACCTAGACAAGTAAAAAAAATGAAAAATTTTTGAAAAAATTTGGGATGATTAGCGGTTCCAATAGAGTTTTGTGTAAGGCTTGTAATTAGGACTTGCAAGATTCAAGGTTTTAGCATTCCCCCCACATTTAAATTACACATTGTCCTCAAGGTGTCCCAAAAATAAGTTTTTAGGTTGATTGAATGTGTAAAAATGTGTGAAAAAGCAAAAATTATGTTACTGGGCGTCTGGCCACGGCCCCGTGGTGTCCGGGCACGGCCCCGTGTTCAGATCGCCAGTAACAGAAATTAGTAAAAAGAAACAGAAGCCTGGGCACGGGGGCGTGTTCAGCGAGCACGCCCCGTGTCTAGTTATCTGAACTGGGCATTTTCTGCAGATGGTTGTGCACGGGGCGTGTTGGGCGAGCACGGCCCCGTTCTGAAGTTGTTGTAATGAAGAAATTTTTTCGGGTGGCTCTGTTTTTGTGCATTGGGTGCTGGTTCAAGTTTCCCTTGGTATCCTTCACCATCCCGAGTGTGTTTTATTCCTGAAAATTAAAACTAAACTAGAAAACATAAAAATTAATCTAAACTAAACTAAGGATAGTTTCGTGGAATGCCTCCGTGGTGCGCCACGTTTATAAGGGTCCTTGGCTAGAACCAAAGCCTGGTCATATGTTACCCAAGTGGGATGTTTTGCATCCCATGCTACACCGACGGAGAGCATCATCCAAACTTGAGTCTATGACCTTCATGTAGTTGACCGGGTCGTCGTCTTCTACTCTTTTTCCAACTCCAAACTTCATTTCCTCGTCCCCAATCCTCAATGTTAGTGTTCCATTATTCATGTCTACCACTGCTTGGGTTGTAGCTAGGAATGGCCTCCCTAAGATGAGTGGTACTTCGGTATCTTCCTCCATATCTAGTATGACAAAGTCGGCTGGGAAGACAAATTCGCCGACTTTGACCAATAGATTTTCAGCGACACCTTGTGGGTATTTGACGGACCTATCGGCGAGTTGTATGCTTATTTTTGTAGGGCTTATTTTTCCTAGGCCGAGTCGGTTGAACATTGATGTGGGCATGAGGTTGATGCTAGCCCCGAGATCGGCTAGTGCGTTGCGAATGGGGGATTCCCCAATCGAGCAAGGAATTGTGAAGCTTCCAGGGTCAATCTTCTTTTGCGAGAGTTTGTTGAGTAGTAAGGCGGAGCATTCTTCGCCTAAATTAACTAATTGCAATGATTCAATTTTCCTTTTATGAGTGAGGAAGTCCCTCATAAATTTTGAATATTTAGGCATTTGAGTTAGGATTTCGATAAATGGAATATTAACATGCAATTGTTTTAGTAAATTTTCGAACTTTGCGAATTACTCATCGGTCTTTTGACGAATTAACCGATCGGGGTATGGACCCGGAGGAGTCTTAGTAGGCTCTTGAATTGGTGGAGAAGCCTTCTCTTGTTGGGGCGTGGGTGGAGTTGTGGTTTGGCTAGATTGGCTTCTTTCAGTGGGCGGTAATGGAGCCTCCTCGGGACCCACGGTTCGGTTTCTCAATGTGATGAAATGTACTTGCGCCTTTGGGTTGGTTTCGGTATTACTTGGTAACGCGCCTTGTGGTCTCTCGGAGAAATTCTGAGCTATTTGATTTAATTGTTTTTCAATGTTTTGAATACTAGCTTGTTGATTTCTAAAATTCGATTCCAATTGTTGAAATCGATCCGAGTTTTTCTTTTCGGTGTCGGAGATGAGGCGAGATACAGTATCTTTAAGCCTTTCTCGTCCACCTTGTTGTTGAGAGAAATTTTGTGACTCGATTCTTGGTTGTTGAAAGTTTGTTCATTGGTTTAGATTTTGTTGGTTACTACCATTGTCGGGTTCTCTCCAACGAAGGTTAGGGTGGTTACGCCATCCTTGGTTGTAGGTACCCGTCGGAGGACCCGACGACCTAGGTCTATTATCAATGTAGTTTAACGATTCTGTTTGATAATCTATTTCTTTCATACAACTCCAATTTTCATGTGGCCCACCACACCCCTCACAAGCCATGACCGAGGCTGTTTTTGCCATTTCAAGCTTTTTTATTTTTGAAGAAAGGGCCTCAATTTGGGCTTGTAAGGAAGTGCTTTCATCAACCTTATGGGCGCCTGGGTCAATAGATTTATTGCCTCGGGGAGTGTGCCACTGAAAATTGGTTTGAGCAATTTCCTCAATTTGATTATATATTTCATTTGGGAGACGATTACCTAAAAGTCCCCCGGAGCTAGAGTCAAGTGTTTGTCTTGTGTGTGGCAACAACCCATTATAGAAAGTGCATACTTGTTGCCATACCGCAAGACCGTGATGAGGACACTTTCTTAGTAGCTCCTTGAACCTTTCCCAAGTTTCATACAAGGATTCCCCATCCTCTTGTGAATATGTATTAATTTCAGTCATTAATTTAGCCATTTTAGCAGGAGGGAAATACTTACATAGAAATTTTTGGGCTAGTTCATCCCAGGTGTTTACCGAGCCAACCGGGAGGGTATTAAGCCAAGCCTTAGCTCGGTCTTTTAGTGAAAATGGAAACATTCGAAGGCGGATGGCATCGTTTGATGCTCCATTGATCCGAAAGGTATCACATATTTCTAAGAAATTAGTAATATGTAGATGGGGATCCTCGTCCACAAGCCCATGGAAGGTTGTGGAGTTTTGAAGCATTTGTATCAAATGCGGCCGAAGTTCGAAGTTGTTGGCTTCGACATTTGGTGCATTGATAGCGGCACCGAGATTACCTACGGTGGGTCGTAGGTAATCCATGAGGGTACGTTGGTCCGCCATTGGAAATGGGTCCCCCGAAACTTTCTCTTGGTTTTTAGCTTTTAGTCTTCTTCTTAGAAAGCGTTCGGGTTCGTCTAGGGGTTCTTTTATGTCTCTACTAGAACTGGAGCTCATACACTACGTGGAAAATTCAGATGTGGCGCCTGGGTTCCAAGTCCTGCAATAAAGACAAAGAAGAACGTTGGTCAGAAGCTTCACCACGGCCCCGTGCTCAGGTGAACACGACCCGTGGTCGGAGATACAGTGATTGTTTTCTGGATCCCTGTTACTGGGGAGTTTGACACGGCCCCGTGTTGCACCGACACGGCCCCGTGCTCAACTCTCTGTAACTCAGAAAATAAAAACTGCCAGTAACAATGCTGGGCACGACCCGTGTCCGACCTGGCACGGCACGTGCTGAGCTCTGTAGAAACTGAAAAATTAAGAAAATCCTAAAAAAAACAGAAAAAATTAGAAAAAACGATTAGGTCGTTGATTCCTAACTTTCTTAAAATCCTTGTGTCCCCGGCAACGGCGCCAAAAACTTGATGCGTGCGGTGTGTTATGGTTTTTTATGTATATTTTTAGCCCTTTTTACACGTTAGTCAAGTTTTAAATTTATAAAACACGATATTTTACTAACACCAAACACACATATGGGCAAGTGCACCTATCGTGAGCGTAGTATAGTGTTGGCAAGATACCGAGGTCGTCCAAGGACACAAGAGCTTTTAATACCGGTTTATCCTCAACGTCTAATCAAATCAAAAGTTTAGAAAAATGTTTTAAACTAGAAAATAAAAACTAAAAATGCTGAAAATAAAAATAAAAGTAAAAACAGATAGACAAGATTAATCACTTGGATCCGACTCGTGTTTAGTGTAACCTTTGATTATTTTGGCACTTTTGCACTTTTTAAGAGATTATCTTAGTTATTGTAGTAGGCCTCTCTTTTGAAGGTGACGTTACCCTCAACCCAGTAATTTGAGTCAGCAAAGATACAATCCTAAAGGGTTGGATTATTGAAAGATAATTAATTAAGTTATTAATGCATAATGTGGTAGGCCCCTCTTTTGAAGGTGACGTTACCCTCGGCTAAGTAGTCTGAGTCAGCAGGGATACAGTCCTAAGTAGCCGGGTTAAAGTTTTAATAGTAGCTTACATATGAGGGGGTCAAAGAGTTTGGACCCCCGCCATCCAATACCGGTGGGTATTGAAGGAGGTCCTACTAAATTTGACCCAGGTCCTTGCAGGATCTATACACTGAACAAGGCAAGACTCTTACCAAACCATTCCCTTAACCCCCGACCAGGTAGCCAACATATCTCCATATAGACCGTGGAGATATGAATGGTGAAAATCTTTTATTTTATATAGACAGTAAAATAATGCCAAGATACCACGGACAAATGATAAGGAAGAATCACCTTCAACATGAGAAACTAGTTATTAAAGTCATTAATACATAACCAAATAAAAAGTGCGAAAAGATTAAAAATAAAAATTATTACACTAGACACTTGTCTTCACCAAGTGATGTAAGAGACTTAGGCAAACATGGCCTTTGATTGTCAAGAACTCTTACGATCAATCTTGGATCCCGTGACTACTCACACACTCTATGATGGATGATGGTGGTGGATGATGGTGTTGTGATGGTGGCGGGTGGTGGGTGAAGTGTGAGAGAGGTGGTGTGCCAAGGGATGGTTTGCAAATGAGCCAAGCACCCCTATTTATAGCCTGAACAGAAGCTCGGGCACGGCCCCGTGTCCATCCTCCTTCTCTTTCTTCATTAATTGCAATTTGTCTACATTAGTTTACCACGACCCCGTGTACAGAAGCGTATCTGTACTATCAATGAATAAACGCCATAAACGCCAAAATGTTGATACAATGAAACCATTAAACGCCATAAATTATTGAATTTGGTTAACACCAAAAATCTTTAAAACCAAAAATTAAAACAATATATTGGGAAAAGCAAAACTGGAAAAGCAGAAGATGAAAGGACAAAAAAACCCCTCCGCCATTCTCTAAGCCGCGTGACACCTGTTGGGCCAGGAAGCGTTCTCACCATTCTCACACTTTTGAGTGTTTTTCTCCCGATCCCGTTTCTCTATATGTATATATATATATAGGGTAAGGTTCATGCGAGAACCACCATTATTGCGAGAACCGCGAGAACCAATGTGAACACAAAAAAAAAAAAATCAAAAAAACACTCAAAAAATTTGTTTTTTTAAAATTTTTTTTTTTCAAAAAATCGCTATATTTCGTTACCATTAAAAAAAACACTTTTTTTTCGAGTAACAGATATCTATGCACATGTGCATATGTATCATTACTTCGACAAATTCGGTAATACGTTATCAGGAATAGACAATTGAACTTTAATTTACAATACTATTCGTAATACACTACTTTTACATTACCAATATTTAAAATGCACATGTGCATCATTAGGTATAACCATGATATAACGTGTTTTGGTACAAAAAGTTTGTGATTTTGAATGGAGAAGTAGGCCCATATACATGTTTTTTGGTTAGTTATATCTAGTGGTTGATTGTTTGGTTATAGTTGTCAATTTATGATGTAATATGTTGATTGGATGGTATAAATGGTGTTTACATACATGTAATAAAGTGAAAATATCGGTAATGGTATTGTATTATGGATGGTAGGAGGTAATGACATTGTATTATGGATGGTAGGAGGTAATGGTAGTGTATTATGGATGGTATGATAGATGAAAGGGAAAGTGCATTCAAAGTAGTGTACCAAAACACCTTATTTCATGTTGATACATATAAATGCACATGTGCATTTCTAATATTGGTAATGTAAAAAGTAATGTATTACATATGGTAGTGTAAATGAAAGTGCAATTGTCTAATATGTGTAATGAATTACGGAATTTGTCAAATAAATGACAAAAATGCACATGTGCATGCTTGTGTATTATGGATAGAATGATAGATGAAGGAGAAAGTAGTGTACCAACACACCTTATTTCATGTTAATACATATAGATGCACATGTGTATTTCTAATATTGGTAACGTAAAAATTAGTGTATTACACGTGGTAGTGTAAATGAAAGTGCAATTGTCTAATATTTGTAATGAATTACGGAATTTGTCAAAGAAATGATACAAATGCACATGTGCATGGACAACTGTGACTCGAAATTTTTTTTTTATTTTTTTTATTGTAAACAAAATATAGCGATTTTTACAAAAAAAATAGTTAAATTTTTTTTTTTTGGGTGTTTTTTAGATTTTTTTAGGTATTAATGTTTGTGTTCACACTGGTTCTCGCAATAAAGGGTGGTTCCTAACGAATCTTTGTCATATATATATATATATATATATACGAGTTGTATGTATATGTGTGTGTGAGGAGAAGTTTGTCTTCTTGTGCCCGTCTCAAACGTCCTACCCTCAACGTTTTGGACGACATCGGGCCTGTCGGGGCGGTGTATGGGGGCGTCGTCGGTGCTTGACGTGGCTGGACGACCCCCACACCGTCAAGCCTAATAAGTTTCAATCCAATAATAAAATGTCTAAGGCCAGGCGGGGCGGTCCGTGATGGACGCCCGGCCACGAGTGATGGCATCACGCACACCGCCGCCTCCATGTTGGTCACGCGTGATTTTTGAAACGCGTTGAATCCTTCACGCGTTGAAAAGTTTGTTTTGCAGAGATTTCATTTGTCGTTTATCTAATTGAACTAATAGAACTTTGATGAAAAGTTCAAATTTAGCCCCTCAACTTTTGTTAGCTATTTTTAAATAACTATTTTCTATCACTAGTGACCACCCCCACTACATTTCTATCACTAGTGATAGAATATTGGTTGATGACATGGCATGAGTTGATTGGATATTGAGAGTGATAGAATTCTATCACTAGTAACCACCCCTCCTCCCCTAAGTATCAACAACCAAATTTAAATCGAAACTATCATAGTTCATATTCACATTAAGATTCATATTCTCACACAGGGGCGGAGCTATCTTATGCCGGGGGGCAACGCCCGCTACGGCTTGGCGCGGAAAAATTTGGAAAAATTAGTGTAAATTTTGGAAAAATTTGAAGTTTTTTCGATTTCGTTACGGCTTATTTATAAAACGTTACGGCTTGACGGATTTTCTAGATCCGCCACTGTTCTCACAAAAAAAAATAACTTCTTTGCATCAACAAGAAAGCTTCTAAGTTATATAACATAAAAATGAAAACTTCAGGAAAAAAAAACCAAACCTTTTTTGGAGAGTGTTGACTGCCAAAGGCAGGGCCAGTAGTGCAGATGGATGTTGCTTATTGGCTCATTGCATGTTCATTGCTGACGCCTGACGAGAGTGAAAGTGGTAATTTTAGCCTTTTAGACCACCCGTAGTGTAGTGGGGCGTTTTTTTTTTTTTAAATTGAAAAAAAACGCCCCCCACCCCATTACACCCGGCGTTTTGGGGCGTTATTTTTGGAAAAATTGGTTTTGGGCGTTTGAATTAAAACGCCGAAGTTGCAATTGCATGTGGGCCACTTTTGAGCTATGCACCAATCCCTTTTGAGGATATCTGACAACTTTGGAAAATGCATTGACTTTTGAATGTATTTCGTGTGTTTGCTTTTTTTTTTTTTTTTAATAATTGAATGGGGCATTATGGGGCATTATACCCACTACACCACTTTTGCTATAATGCCCCATCGCTGACTAGGACGCCACGTGTCGGATAATGCCCCATGGTGGGGGCATTATAACCCACTACCACTACACATGGTCTTAGTAGGGGTGTTCAAGATCGGATAATCCGGTTTTCGGATATCCGAAAATTTCGGATATTGAATATTGGCATCCGAATCTGAATCCGAAATTTTGGATATCCGATTTTCGGATATCCGAAATTTCGGATTCGGATTTCAAAACGGATATCCAGAAAAATATTATATAACAAATACAAACCTGTTAATAAACAATAACAAGTATTTGCAATAAAGTAGATGTACAATAAATCAACAAATCTACAAATCTAGAATATGAAAACAGATATTATATGCGATAGATGAAAGCATATCTAGAAAACTTAAAATATGAACCATATTAATCAACAAATCACCTTAAAAATATAACCAAACTCATCGATCTAACCAATAATTAACAATTAGTGTTAGATTTTTAATTTTATAATGGGCTTAATTGAACAAAGAAATAGATAATAACTTACGGTAATGGAAGGTGGAGGAGGTTCTCTTGACGGATCGAAGATGGCAGAGGACGAGCGAGGGAGAGGACGCCAGGACGGATCGAAGATGAAAGTGACGACGGCTGTGTTTGTGTGATAGTTGGAACCCTAATTTTCAAAAGATGAAATGTGCGTGTGAATTGTGAAACTGTGAAAAGGTTTTAGGAGTTAGGTGGTGGAATTAAATCAATTAATATATTATATAAATCTATTTTTTTTTTAATTTTAAAGTTTTCGGATTCGGATAATCCGTATATCCGAAATTTTTTAGAATTCACATCCGAATCCGAATTTTCAGATAATTCGGATACGGATTTTCGGATATTTCGGATTCGGTTTCGGATTCAAATTTTTTTGAACACCCCTACCTTTTAGGGCTGCATGGTAAAATTATATAGAAATAGAAAAATATTTAGTTTCCTAATTAACAATGTGTGATATTCTCTCTTTAGAGATGATAAGAAAATTGAGAGTTATCCCCCATTAGTGGCCTAGTGGTAGAAGACTTGGGTTTTTCAATGGAGACTCAAGTTCAATTCCCACTTGTGTCACACTGGGTGGATATTGGGCAATGATGGTGATAAACCCATCGAGGGGGGTTCGATCTTGAGCCGCACCCCGGTTTTCATCCGGCTATTACTTCAGCGAGGCAATTCGTGTGGAGGCAGTACGGTTTCCCGGGGAACGCCGTAACCAAGTCTGGCCAACCCAGCGCGGGCCCGGTTAAGACAACGTAAGCCTGGGCAGACTTGGCTAGGGCCGCCGATTAGATGATGTGACATTAGGTCACTAACAAAGAAAGTCGCCGTTCAAAAAAAAAAAAATATATAGAGTTAATTTTGAAGGGGGATTGAAAATGATTTAATTTGTTTGAATTTTTTGTTTTAAAAAAACGGTCACACTTTATTACAACTTGGAAGGGTGTAATTGATTTTTAATTCATCACCGGATTATATTAGACCATAGGGTGTACTCTAACATCTAGAGTGTTAACAATGACATGACATGTTAACTAAATTGTAAATCATTCCTTTCTTGTGTTAAAGGGCTTTGAATGGGTTATATGTTAACATGTTAACCCAATGTTAAGATATTGAATTAATTATTATTTCTTTTTTAAACCACTAAAAGATAGGGTTAGATGAAGTTAATGAGATTAAATCATTTCCTTGGAGTGAGACAAAGTGAAATAAGGAAAAAAAGTTAATATGTCATTTAGATGAAGTTAAGATAAGTTAAAGTATATTCAAATGCCTTATATAAAGTAATTATTAATAGAAAGGGTATACTATATATATACTAGATATGTCTATAAAACAACCTAGCATAGTGATTCACTGACGTGATCATTATTCTCATTGGTTGTATGAGAGAACAAATAAGGAGTCGTCACTCTTACGACAAAACAGGCTTGGAATTCAAACTGTATATTGGCAGCCGAGCAAAAGGACAAGGCAAGAAAAGTTGTTCCTTTGATAACAAGAAAGTATGTCATAAGTTGCCATTTATCCACCAAGAGCCTTTTTTAAGGTGTTAGACCATATGTAGTGGTAATGTGTTATAATGCCCCCATCATGGGGCATTATCTGACACGTGGCGTCCTAGTCAGCGATGGGGCATTATAGCAAAAGTGGCGTAGTGGGAATAATGCCCAAATAATGCCCCTTTCAATCCTTAAACAAAAAAAAAAAAAAAAAAAAAAACAAAGTGATTTCTCATTGGTGGGTCAACATAAGTCAAAGCTCCAACAATTGCAAAATGGCGTTTTAATAATCACGCCAGATTCATTTTTTTTGAAAAATAACGCCCGGTAACGCCGGGTGTAGTGGTTACTGGGGCGTTATAGGGCGTTTTTTTTGAAAAAATTTTATAAATCACGCCCCACTACACACGGTCTTATATATATTTCTATACTATATTATAACGCATGAGAGAGAGGTATTTTAAGATATCCAAAAAATAAAAATTTTTCCCCCACTTTATTTATAGAAAGACCCCTAAAATGAGGGTAGTTTAGCCTTTTAAACATTATTTATTTTTTAGCCCCTAAACTTATTACACTTAAATCCCTAAGATTTTAACAAAATTATAGATAATTAGTTACAATTTACCCATCCACAACAAACTTATAATTTTTTTACGTATTCTTGACATATCTTATGAACTATACGGTTTAAAAAAATCCAAAGATAACATGACGACCTACACATTTTTGTCGACGTTTCGGTACTTGTCTTGTTCAATGTTGACGCACGGATTAAAAGGTACAAGTCGATAATGCTTTAATGTACAAGTAATTAA
>JARYGA010034544.1:0-23465 GCA_030545235.1 Helianthus tuberosus | reverse complement strand
ATCCAAAAATTTTTGTAATCTTTAAAATATTTTATTTTAGTGATGGGAATGCAAAAATACCATTCGTTTCGCAATTTGGATCGTTTTCGCGTTCGTTACAACTTCCGTCGTATTTAACCAAAAAACGCAACCGTACAGCCAAACGAACCGACATCCATGATATTTCCAAGCATATTTCAAGTCCTCTATACTTTAACATCCTTGTAAAGCCTTGAAATTGGGTTAACGGGGGTTAAATGCATCGAAAAACAAGTTTAGAGGCTGCAGGGACCTGTTTTGCCAAATTCTGAAAGTCTACCTTATCTGGCTCACGGGGCACGACAGAAGACCTGCTCTGGGTCACGGGGCGCGAGAGACTGCAGATCACAGAACCTTCCAATCAGCTTCGCAGCTGTTTTAAGCCTGTTTCCTATCATTGTTTTCAATCTTGTGGGCTATTTTAAGTGTCCTCCAAGGCTCTCATTCCTGTCCACACACTTGGAATGATCATATGCTTCCTTGGGTATTACACAAACACTTGGCATGATCTTATTAATCCATGAACACTATAAATAGCCAACTCCATTTCACTTCCAACTTGCTCATTCATTCTTTTCTTCCTCATCTGCTCCACTTGGAGGCTACCACTTTGTTGGAGCCTTCCTAACTGAGTTTTCTTCATCCTAGAACACAAGTGAGTGTTCTAATTAGTCTTGTTTATTTATTTTTAGCTTTCGTTGATATGTTCCCGAATGTTGTTGCTGTTTTCAAACCGTATGGCATTTCGGACCATTGTCCTTGTATTTTGAAGATGCAGGAGGTTAGTGAGAGGAAGAATAAGCCATTTAAATTTGCTAACTTTCTTATTCACAAACCACAATTTCATGATATTTTCAAATCAAAGTGGGAGATTCATGTGGCGGGAGTTCATCAGTTTCGGGTAGTTAAAAAGCTCAGAGGTCTCAAGTCTCCGCTCAGAAATTTGTTGTTTCAACAAGGGAACCTTCATAAAAAAAGTTGAAGATCTTCGGGGTAAGTTGGATACTATTCAATGTGCTATTGATAATGACCCTTTGAATCAAGTCTTAAGAGCTGAGGAGCGTATTATTGCATGTGAATTTCAAGATGCTTCTTTAGATGAGGAGAGATTTTTACAACAGAAATCTAAGGTTGCTTGGTTGAAGGCAGGGGATGCAAATACTGTTTTTTTTTCATACGTCGTTAAAAACCCGTAATCATAGAAGTCGAATTGATGTTATTAATGATCTTAATGGAAATGTTTTTGAGGGTAATGATATATCGATGGCTTTTGTTAATCATTATGAAAAGTTCTTGGGTTGTGTTGGTGATATCTCGCTCTTGCCTGCTCCTGATTTATTCGAGAAAGTGATCCCTACAGATGCTGCTAATAGTATGATTTGTCAAGTTACGGGGGATGAGATTAGGAGGGCTATGTTTTCTATTGGCAATGAAAAGGCGCCTGGCCCAGATGGTTTTACATCTGCTTTTTTCAAGAATGCGTGGCCAATTATTAGCGAGGATGTTACTAGTGCCATTTTGGATTTTTTCAATACGGGGAGACTTCTTCAGGAACTTAATCACACACTTATTGTTCTTCTTCCTAAAGTTTCTTCGCCAACTGTGGTTTCTAATTATCGGCCGATTGCTTGTTGTAACTTGCTATATAAGTGTATTAGTAAAATTATTTCGGATCGTGTTAAAGGAGCTCTTAAGGGTATTGTCAGTATTAACCAGTCAGCTTTTGTTCCGGGTAGGAAAATTTCAGACAATATTCTGCTTACACAAGAGCTCATGCACAACTATCATCGTAGTTGTGGTCCTCCGCGAGGTGCTTTCAAGGTGGATATTCAAAAGGCCTATGATACTGTCGACTGGAATTTCCAGAGGAATATTCTGTTAGGATTCGGGTTTCATCAACGGATGGTGGAGTGGATTATGACTTGTGTGTCTACCACCTCTTTTTCGATTTGTATTAATGGGGATGTTTTTGGTTATTTTAAAGGAAGGCGGGGGTTAAGACAGGGGGATCCATTGTCACCGTACTTATTTACTCTGGTTATGGAGGTTCTCACGTCTATCTTGCAGCAAGCTACTAGGATAGATACATCTTTCAGATTCCATAATAAGTGTGAAAAACAGAAGATTATTAATCTTTGTTTCGCGGATGATTTGTTTCTTTTTGCTCGAGGGGATCTTGGATCGGCTAGGTGTATTATGAATTCTCTCTCAAAGTTCACTAAAATGTCAGGTTTGGTTCCAAGTGCCCACAAAAGTACTGGTTATTTTTGCAATGTGCCAAATCATGTTAAAAGATCCATTCTTCGTATTATGCCGTTTGTCGAGGGCTCCTTGCCTGTGAGATATTTGGGGGTGCCCCTAATATCGACTAGACTTCTATACAAAGATTGTTTGATTCTTTTAGAAAAATTGGAGAACCGTATATCGAATTGGAGAAATAAGCTTTTGTCGTTTGCTGGGAGGTTGCAACTGATTCTGTCAGTTCTTTCTTCTATGCATATCTACTGGTCATCGGTTTTTATTCTTCCGGCTCGGGTTACGTCTGATTTGGAGGAGAAGATAAGGAATTTCTTGTGGTCTCAAGGGGTGTTTCAAAAAGGTAAAGCTTCTTGGAGAAGTGTTTGCATCCCTAAAGAGGAGGGAGGTTTGGGCATTAAAAGGATTGGTGATATGAATAAATCTCTTATGGTTTCCCATATTTGGAGTATCTTAACGAAACGTGAGTCTCTTTGGGTTTCTTGGGTGCAAGCGTATAGGCTAAAAAATCGTTCTTTTTGGGAGTGCAAGAGTATTGCCAGTTGTTGTTTGATGGGATTTTAACATGTTTATCAAAGCAATTTCATCCATATGAAATAAAAACGCAGCGGAAAATAAGTTTAAAACATGTTACTTTTATAAGATATAAAACCATTTATATGCAAAATCCCAAAACCCGGATCCATATATGAGATGTATACTATCAAACACAACCATAGGATGTTTAGAATACTACCTTCCATGGAGTAATGGATATGAAGAAGATGATGCTTCTTGAAATGGTTGTCTTCAAGAGTAGAAGACCTCAAGCTTGTATACCCCAAGCTTCCAACAAACACCACACGTTTAGCTAGGATTTAACACTTATGAACTCACTATTGAAAACCTCTTAAAAAGCCATCATATGGCCGAAAATTTAAGGGCTCCTTTTAGAGTTCTTGCACTTGATTTTCAACCTTGAAAAACCTTCTTGATTAACCACATGTTGGCCGAAAATTAGAGAGTCTTTTAACAAGTTCTTGCACTTGATAATCATCTCTAAAATTGGCTCTATGTTGGCCAAAATTTTTGAGAGCATTTTGCTAGTTCTTTCAAGTTCTTCCTTCTTTACAAAATATGTCTTCCATTGTTTTATAAAACTTGTGAGAGACATGGCCACGCCCTTTGCCCAATCATGTGCCATCTAGTTATGACAATTGCATGTTTGTTCATAGGGCCACATTCTCACCCAATCAAGTTCCTCCTACACATGCATGTAATTTTATTGGCCACTTTTTTGTCTTGGGAAGGGGGGGGGGGCCCTAGCTTTTATATATAAAAAAAAACAAATTCTTTTATATAAAATATATGTCTTGCATATATATTTTATAACTTTTATAAAATATAACATCATATGTTATAAGACTTATGCTATTTTTATTATGTTATTTAACCAATTAAATAACAAAATAAAATATTCTCTCAAAATAAATTATCCATATAATTTATTAGTTTGTCAAGTGCAATTATTTAGAAAACCAATTTCTAAATATTCTAAGTGTTGATATTTATTTATTTGATCATATCATAAATAAATATTGTAAGTGTTTGTCTAGCTTGTTATTGGGTATGACTCGACTTGGATCATAACGTACTAGCCATATCAATTTAATATGTGTCTTGGGCATACAGAGTCCAACAGTTGTTGGAGCTGGCGAAAAATGTTACAATTACGGCCTGTTATAAGAATGCATATATGGTCGAAAATTGGTGATGGAAGCAATGTGTCGGCTTGGTTCGACTATTGGTGCGAGGGGGGTCCGACTACCCCTAATACGTATGACTATATGTGCCATTCAATAACATCATCCCCTTCAAGTCCCTTACTTGAATATGATTTAGGTGAATCTATCATTTATCCTTTCGTTACAGATGTCATGTTAAATCCAGAGACACAGAGCGATCACTCTCTGTTGATTTAACTTTAGCAGGCCTTAGACATCTTACTCTCAACGAATAAGAGGAACAAATCCCATCTTGACTACATACGTCTTTCACAATCACCTTGTATCACACCTGAGCTCAGCCTTATGTACTGTCATATTACTGACAGTGAAGAAATAAGTCAAGGCATAATATTTGGTGAATATCAAGACCCAATATGTATCTCAGGTCAGAGGATACTATGATATTCGCCTTAACTCAAAATTTACTTATGATCAATCACAGATGATTCCATGCAGTAATATTTGAGAGCGAGTCAGTCCAATATTTGTATCCCACAAATGTCACACCCCGACCGCGTAAAACAACAAATCGCGGCGGAAACATCGGGGCGTGTTGCGACAGAATTAATTGTCTCATAACCATGGCATACAAAGTTTTATTTAATTATTAAACAAGAGTGTTACATTGTTTCAAACAGGAAAATAACGAGTTCAGAACATAATTAAACATAGTCTATCTTCTTTTAAAGTTTCTAAGGCACAGGTCCGCCCTAGTATCATGATCAACATCCTATGGAAAAGCACCTGAAAACACATGTGAAAATAGGTACGTCAGCATAAAAATGCCTGTGAGATACATAGGTTTTGTGAAAACAGGATTCATGACTTGAGTTTAAGAAAATGTTTAATCATGAACCCCGTACTTTGCTTTGTTTTGTAAATCATTTGAAAACAATAAGGTCAGATGATATTTATAAGTAAATGTCAGGTTAAATAAATAACCATGTAAAAATGTGTTTGTATAAGATAAGTTGTTTGTAAATCAATGTCTTGTGAAAAGTATGTTATTTGTATAAAATGTTCTATGTCTCAAACTGAAATGATTCAAATAACGTTACGCCATGTAATACCATACAAACACTTATATATAGGAAGTACCAGCGGCGTATCCACCATGCTTGTATCATATTACACACGCATCGTTAACTTAATCACTTAATCAAACCAAACCAACCAATGTAAGAAGTCTATGTTTAACCAAATTGTCAAATGTATTGAATAATATGTCAAAGTGTTTATGTCAAGATGTAAATCATGTCAAATGTCTATGTCAAATATCCATGTCAAATGTCTATGTCAAATATCCATGTCAAATGTCTATGTCAAAATATCCATGTCAAATGTCTATGTCAAAATGTCATGTATGGTAAGTGAAATGTCTCAACTAAACCATATGCACAAAAACAAAGTATTGAAGTAAAACTTGGTTTAAATCAAAGCTATGTCTTGTGTAAATGCATGCAACTATTTAATATGAACATTTATGCGGTATTGTGAAAATGCATACATCCAAGCCTTGTGACTGTGGTGATAAACCCTTAAACAAATTAAAGGTCTATCTGTCTTATATCATCGAATTCGGTCATTCCTTTCTGTCCCCTTTCCCTGGGATGTCCGGAACGGGAGTTGTCAATTCCTATGGTACCACTACCTACTAACGAACGGCGTGATCATTGTTAATGAATGTATTGTCCCATGTAAACAAACCAATGTCATACCAAAATGTAAGCATGTGAAAACAATGCACTAAGTATGTAATCAAATGAACATACCTAGCATGAAATGTCATGTAAAACGATGTACTAAGTAATGCACACAATGGGCACACCTAGCATGAAATGTCATGTAAAACGATGTACTAAGTAATGCACACAATGGGCACACCTAGCATGAAATGTCATGTAAAACGATGTACTAAGTAATGCACACAATGGGCACACCTAGCATGAAATGTCATGTAAAACATGTACTATAGTGTACTAACGAACATAGCAGGTATATGATGTGAAAACAGGAAAGCATGAAAGTAACAAGTAGGCACATGTGTTCCACCCCAAAACAGTTTGGAAAACAGTAAAAGAGGGGTCTATGTACTCACTTGTGATTGCTCAGATGTCTAAAGATAATCACCAAGTAATGCTAGAGATCTCGGAATCAAACGGCACCTAATATAGGTAACTATGTTAATAACCGGACCTATCTCGGAAGACTGGGTAGCATTAGGGTTTGTAAACCAAATGAGTGTCGGAACTCACATGATATGGCTTAACAAAGCCTACATACTAAATGAAACTTAACATAATTGTTTGTGACCCATTACGACCCGTTTAGGTAGCTTATGCTACTTTAACGCGTCGTTCGCGTGAAACACGTTCGGACTGCCTAACTAGTCCTATGACAAGTAATATATGCCTTAACATGTCTAATATGGTTGTCAAATCAGTTTAGATGTCAAGAGTTATGTTACATATGTTTAAAATGAATTTTGGCATCAAAGGGGTATTTTGGTAATTTACCTAAGGCATATAAACTACCTATCATACAACTACTTAAACGAAGCGACCATAAGGTATAACCTCGTAAGGTTATTCCCTATATACTATGGTCACCTAATGTGCTTGGTCGGATCCTAATGATCGACCAAACGGGTCGGGTTCGAAGGTATAAGCGATTGTTTAGATCGCTTACCTTACGACCCTATCTAAGCACTAAACTAAAAGTGACGAGCTAAGCATGTTAAAACATGCTTAACTAAGTTTAGAAAACAGGTTTGGTATCACAACAAACGGTTGTGATACCTAAGAGTAGTTTGGTTACAAAATACGTAAGAATACGTATTCTGCCCGAAACTACGGCTCGTCACTGAGCCTAGATAACGTGGTAATCAGTAGGTATAGTCGCTAGGGACTATAACCATCGTGATCACGCTCACGTTATGAAGTTCAAACGAACTTTGCATCGACCATAAACTGGTCAATGCAGAAAGTCAAACAAAGTTTGACTTTCGGACTCGAAAAGCAATAAAAGAACGAAAGAGGACTTACGAAGGGTCCCCGAATGCTAATCCCGATCCAAGTAACTCAGGTATGAAACGAAGGTTCCAACTTAGAGCCCAAATGATCAGATTTGTGGGTTTTTAAGCCAAAGGGGGGTGGGTATTTATAGAAAAAGTAGAGCCGCTAGGATCGTTTCTTGAATATCGTGCCACGATCCGAGCCGTACACTTGTCACAAAGTTGTGGTGGCTAGAAACTTGTTCTTATCCGCTGACTAGACCCGTTTAGAATGTGTGGACACGAATCAATCAGCTGCAACTTGCTAAAAAGACATTGAATCTGGTCCTGATCACTCACTCGCGTAGCGCGATGGGTAGAGCCTTAGGGCTCGCGCTACGCGACTGCCTCCCAGTTCCAGAATTGTTTCAAACTTGGCAGAAATGGTCCCTGCACGTGTTTAAGCCCTTTTTCGATGCGTTTGAACCCCGTTAACCTCATTTTAAGGCTCTAAAATGAAGTTAAAGTATAGGGAACTCAAAACATGTTCAAAAATATCTCAGATGATGGTTCGTTTAGTCGTACGAACGCGATGTTCACTTAATTACGACGGAATGCGCATAAGCGCGAAAAACGATCCAAATGACGAAACGAATGGATTTTTCTTAAGGCGAACACTAAAATATAATGTAGTCATGCTTACATAAATTTTTGGATGTCCAGATGTATTCAGAACGTAAGTTATGCGCGAAAATGCAAACTTGTGCACTTTTTGACACTTTTAGTCCCTGAATGTCCCAAAAGTTTATTTTAGCACACCGAACCTCTCAAAGCCTATTTCTAAGCTATGTAAAGGATATTTAAGGTGTGTTTAACTTATGGTCATGTTCCGGAATGTTCGTTACAGTTCAAATTGACATACTTTCGCAGTTTGTCATATTTAATCCCTGTAAGCTAATTAACTTGTTTTTGCCATACCAAAGCCTTTAAAACTTATTTCTAAGTTATGTAAAGGTTATTTAAGGTATGTTGAGTATATGTTGATGTTCCGGAGTATTTCTCGCATTAAACTGAGTACGTTTACGCACTAGTTTGCGTATAACTCTCCAGAAAGTGATGTAGAGTTTGGAATTGGACAAAAATCAAAACATGAAAAATGTAAAACACAATCAAACAAACATTGGGATCAAATAACATTGTTTTATTGATAATAGAACTGTTCATAGTGATTACAAGCACAGTTGTTACAACAAATATCTATGAACTTTGGCAGCAATGCCTTGCTCTATATTCATACTTCATGAATATCCACCAATCCAAGTTCATAATAGTCTTACATTCATATTTGTTCCCACAAGTATGATCGACTACGGACATTTAGAATAAGTAACTTATTCACGGATTTAAACATGCTAAAATGGAACATAACTCAAAATACCATAATGAGTTATAATAACAGTTGTTCCAATATCCAAATACAAAATAGATCAAATCCAATCACTAGAATATCGAAGTCCTAAGGCACAAGTATGACCCTTTCATGCTTTGCCCTTTCAAGGAGCTTCGTGAGTGGATCCGCAATATTTTGATCAGTGTGAACTTTGTGAATACATATCTCTCTTTTTTTTTCAACTTCATCCCTTATGTAGTTGAAACTCCGCTCAATGTGCCTAGTCTTTTGATGTACACGAGGTTCCGTGATTTAAGCAATCACACCATGGTTATCACAAAGATTACTAGGGTCCTGAATGGTAGGGACTACCCCTAGATTGGTAATAATTCAAGTGGCAGATCCATATGAATTATCTCGATCAATGAAGCGGCGATGTATTCTGATTCTGTAGTGGACAATGCTACCCTGTTTGTGATCGAGAACCATCTTGATCAGTTTGGATACTCGTATCCATGTAACCCTTTACAACGAATTCCGAAACTCGCATCCCTGTAACCTTTTACAACGAGTTCTTTTCACCAGATCCATATATTAGAAATATATATCCTTAGTCCTTCTAAGGTATTTCAATATATATTTTTAATAGTCACCCAATGACTGTTACTCGCTGGTATCTTTTCGTCATGCCTAAAGCGCATGACATGTCCGTTCCAGTGCATATCATTACATACATAATGAATCCTATAGATATCGCATATGGGATTCCTTTCAATCTTTCTTGCTCATCCTTTGAGCTTGGACATTGAAACGCTTTCAATATTGTCCTCTCTTTGAATAGGTACCAAACCTTTCATAGAGTTCTTCATCTTGAACCTTTTCAAGACTTTGTCAATGTATGCACTTTTGTTTAAACCTATCTAGCGCCTTGACCTATCCTTATAGATCTTTATTCCTAAATATAGGCGACTTCACCAAAATCCTTAATGGAAAAATAACTTTCAAGCGAGGCTTTTACACCCTCCAAGGTTGGAATGTTATTTCCAAATAGTAGAATGTCATCGACATATAATACAAAGAAAGTAATAATGCTCCCACTAGCCTTCTTATTCACACAAGCTTTATCAACGTTTTTGATGAATCCATATTCCCTAATCTCTTCATCAAAACGGTGATTCCAACTTTTAGATGCTTGTTTCAATCCATAGATTGATTTCTTTAACTTGCACACTTTGTTAGGATGTTTTGGATCGAAAAAACCTTCAGGCTTAACTATATAGACATCTTCCTCAAGATATCTATTAAGGAAAGTCGTTTTGAGATCCATTTGCCAAATCTCATAATCATATTGTGCAAGTATGGCAAATGATATCCTAGTTGACTTTAGCATCGCCACGGGCGAGAAGGTCTCATCATAATCAACCCTTTGAGTTTGAGTGAAACCTTTTGCTACAAGTCTCGCTTTACAAGTATCCAAGTTACCATGCATTACAGTTTTCTTCTTGAAAACCCACTTACTTCCAACTACTTTAGAGTTAAGTGGTGGCACAACCAATTCCCATACTTGGTTGTCAAACATGGATTCCATCTCTACGTTCATAGCCTCAAGCCATTTATCGCAATCAGATTTTGACATTGCATCATGGTATGTGGTTGGTTCATGTGAATCTACCACATAGCATCCATCCATAAAAAATCCATATCTTTCAGGTGGATTACTAATTCTACCAGATCTGCGAACGTTTTGTGTATGTTGATCAACCATTTGATCATCTTCAACAACCTCTTGTTGAGTGCTAGTATCAACCAAACGTGTATCGGCTTTTGGTTCCTGATCCTCATCAAGTTCCACTGTTCTACTAGTTCCTTCCATTAGGAACTTATCTTCCAAGAACTTTGCCTTTCGAGTAAAAAATACTTTTGCTCTGTTGGATCGTAGAAATAATATCCTATATCATCTTTAGGATATCCTATGAAGATACACTTAGTGGATCGTACTTCCAACTTGTTTGGGGTGTATTGCTTCACATAAGCTTCGCAACCCATACTTTTAAATATGATAATGATGGAACCTTTCCATGTCATATTTCAAAAGACGTCGTATCCACTTTCTTGGTTGGGGCCATATGGGCCACGGAGAGCAAAGCGTAACCCTAAAGTGATAGAGATAATGCGCTCCTAGCCATCATAGATCGAACCATATCTAATAGAGTTCGATTCCTCCTCTATCAAAACGAAGAACTTTAAAATAGTTGATTTTGTACTTCACTTTTTGAAGATTCTGAACGTTTCAAAACTTCTTCTTTGTGTCAAGTACACATAACTATAACTACTATAGTTGTCGGTTAAAGTAATGAAGTATCTTTCACCATACCTAGTCATTAGCTTTATGATACCTAAGAAATCTATTGCCCTTTCCCACTAAAGGGTTTCTTAGTCATTTTACCTTGTAAACAAGATTCACATGTATCAAATGAACCAATTTCATTTGTTTCCAAAAGATCATTCTTTCGAAGTGTTTACATGCGACATTTGTTTATATGACCAAGGCGATAATGCCAAAGATAAGTCTCACTCAAATCCATTTTGAGTTTGTTGGTGATTGCTTGGTACATTGAACTATCAAATGATGTATTATTATGAACCAATTCATAACTACCATTTGAAGGCATAGTTTTAAAGTAAAACATGTCATTCATCGAAATATAAATGTCATTGTTTACAAACTTTAAATCAAAACATATTGTCTCAAAAGGGAAACTTAAATAATGTTCCTAGTCAAACTAGGAGCATTCAAAACATTTTAAAACAATTTCCAAACCATTTGGAAGTTTCAAAACATAGTCTCCTTTCTTGTAATGTTTATTTCTTTTGAACCTTTTGCAACGAATTGCAAACATGAGTTCCACATCCGGTATCTAATACCCATGTGTTAGAAGAGATAACATTAAGGTCAATATGTATTATTAAGATTGTACCTGAGGTTTGCCTAGCATCCCTCTTGTTTTTTTTAACTCTTTGAGATAGGTTGGACAATTCCTATTTAAATGCCCTATCTCGCCACACTCAAAGCATGGATCGTTTATGGCAACCTTTTCCTTCTTCTCTTTTGGTTTCGGTGGTTTCGCTTTAGTCTTTCTAATCATTTCCCTTTGAATTACCCGTTTCCATTTTCAACATTTGCTTTGGTGTCGGGGTGATGCCCTTTCTAGTTGCCACCCTCATTGATCGTTAGAATGGATAAAACCCTTTTATCCATATTGAGCCTTTCGAGGTGATCAATGTGGCTTTTCATCTTAAAGTCATAAGATGAGTCCGATTGGGTTTCCTCCATTCGACATACATGAAGTGCTCGATCCGTTTCGAAGCGTTCTACCCTTAGGAACATTTCCTTCAATTGGGTAATCATGTCGTATGCTCATGATGTTCAAAATCCTTTTGAATCTCGGGAATCATAATTCCTAACATGAGGCAAGAGGCTTGCGTAGTATCCTCGATATACTTAATCCAATCGATATAGGCATCCTTATCTTCCATAAGATGTTCATCGGGATTAGGATTGTTTTCTAGTGATAGGTTACGGACGGTTTGGGTAATATTGTTAGCGGCCATCTACAAAATTTAACAAGGTTCAATTTTAGTATTTTCGATATTATTAAAATTTTAATCATTAATACCCTTTTAACGTCTCATAGACAATTAATAATTAAAATCTAGAATCCAACGTTACATTTAAATTTTGGTTAGGTGACCTTTATCCCATTATTTAAATTAACAAGGTAGTCAACGTTTGACAATTGCAACTCTTTGCAACTTCTAGCCATATGGGATCGGTTAAACATCTTTATGTTTAGTTGGCATGTTTAATCCCATCAACACCTTTGTTCCCCATGCTTCGGTGACCCTAAGTTCATGGTTTCCAAATCAAGTCGTCCAACTTACACACACGTGTGAGTTTATACACATAAGTGGTTAGGTGACCTTTATCCCACAAATATAGTAAACCCACCTCGAATATACAAGTTCCCTCAAATATGGTTAGGTGACCTTTATCCCACAAAAGAGTTCCCAAGTGATTCGAGTGTTGTATAAAAGGATGGTGTTTGACTTGTTTTATAAAAGGGATTTTGAGTTTTCAAAATTCTAGTTTAGAAAACTTTATGTACCATATATTTGCATGCATTCAAATTCTTGGTACTTTAGTGAAAATCAATTTTCAAGGTTCTTTTTAATAAAACCCATTTTATTATAAAATCATTAATTTTTAATAACCTTTTATTAACCAATTTTAATGATCTTGTAAAGAACCAATTTTACGCTTGTTGTTGATTATTAGTTTGTTAAGCATGCATATCCAAATATCATCAAAACAATATAAATAACCACACAAGCACAACACATATATCATTAGGTGCATAACCATAGCCAACTATTTTGACAACACTTGTTAGCCAAAACAAGTGTGCCAAAAGGTCCTTCCTAAAGGGTGAAAAATGACACAAGAAATGTGTCGTTGAACTCCCACTTGATCCCGCATCCAAATGCTTCAAGTCTCCATCTTGTGTTGTGATTTCTTCACATTCTTTGGTCTTCCAAAATGTACTTTAATTCAGCTCCAAACTCCTTTGGACTTCAAAATATGTTTTGGTTATCGGGCTAAAATCCCGTTTAGAACTATGAAGTCCTTTATGCCCGAAATTGGCAAAAACCAAAACCGTATTTTTGTGAGCATCTTCTTTTACAAAATATATCCTAATACATTTTTTCTAGTAAAATAAAATGCACCTAATCTATTTATTTTACATACCAATTGAAAAAAATAAATAAATTACATGTCTTTACAAATGGAAGACAAATTAATAATTATTACAACCTTTGAAATAATTAAATATAAATCACAACACAATTATTCAACACAAGGTCATGGCTAGGTTATATGCACCAAAATATATATCCAAATATATATTTATATTAATTTCAAGAAGCATAAAAAAAATGGTTCCCTTTTAATAACCATTTTCGGCTATGTCCAAAAAACCGAAAAGGTTAGTTTTGTCCAAACAAACAAATCATCCATATGAAATAATTTTTCAAGATTCATTTATGCATGTAAGAATATAATCTTGAAAAACAAAGGGATAACCATACTTAAAATTTCGGCCATAGGGTTTTCACCAAACCCGAAACCCGAAAATTTTAAGTCTATTGAAGCATGCACTCATATAAGCGGCTCTAGATGCCATTGATGGGATTTTAACATGTTTATCAAAGCAATTTCATCCATATGAAATAAAAAAGCAGCAGAAAACAAGTTTAAAACATGTTACTTTTATAAGATATAAAACCATTTATATGCAAAATCCCAAAACCCGGATCCATATATGAGATGTATACTATCAAACACAACCATAGGGTGTTTAGAATACTACCTTCCATGGAGTAATGGATATGAAGAAGATGATGCTTCTTGAAATGGTTGTCTTCAAGAGTAGAAGACCTCAAGCTTGTATACCCCAAGCTTCCAACAAACACCACACGTTTAGCTAGGATTTAACACTTATGAACTCACTATTGAAAACCTCTTAAAAAGCCATCATATGGCCGAAAATTTAAGGGCTCCTTTTAGAGTTCTTGCACTTGATTTTCAACCTTGAAAAACCTTCTTGATTAACCACATGTTGGCCGAAAATTAGAGAGTCTTTTAACAAGTTCTTGCACTTGATAATCATCTCTAAAATTGGCTCTATGTTGGCCGAAATTTTTGAGAGCATTTTGCTAGTTCTTTCAAGTTCTTCCTTCTTTACAAAATATGTCTTCCATTGTTTTATAAAACTTGTGAGAGACATGGCCACGCCCTTTGCCCAATCATGTGCCATCTAGTTATGACAATTGCATGTTTGTTCATAGGGCCACATTCTCACCCAATCAAGTTCCTCCTACACATGCATGTAATTTTATTGGCCACTTTTTTGTCTTGGGAAGGGGGGGGGGGGGGCGGCCCTAGCTTTTATATATAAAAAAAAACAAATTCTTTTA
Organism: Helianthus tuberosus; assembly: GCA_030545235.1. NCBI lineage: Eukaryota > Viridiplantae > Streptophyta > Magnoliopsida > Asterales > Asteraceae > Helianthus > Helianthus tuberosus. The sequence continues at coordinate 9,007 of JARYGA010034544.1, read as the reverse complement.
TATAAAATATATGTCTTGCATATATATTTTATAACTTTTATAAAATATAACATCATATGTTATAAGACTTATGCTATTTTTATTATGTTATTTAACCAATTAAATAACAAAATAAAATATTCTCTCAAAATAAATTATCCATATAATTTATTAGTTTGTCAAGTGCAATTATTTAGAAAACCAATTTCTAAATATTCTAAGTGTTGATATTTATTTATTTGATCATATCATAAATAAATATTGTAAGTGTTTGTCTAGCTTGTTATTGGGTATGACTCGACTTGGATCATAACGTACTAGCCATATCAATTTAATATGTGTCTTGGGCATACAGAGTCCAACAGTTGTTGGAGCTAGCGAAAAATGTTACAATTACGGCCTGTTATAAGAATGCATATATGGTCGAAAATTGGTGATGGAAGCAATGTGTCGGCTTGGTTCGACTATTGGTGCGAGGGGGGTCCGTTATCCTCTTTCTTGACGCCAAGAATGATAACCAATGCGGGTTTCTCTTTAGGGGATACAGTTAAGGATGTAACGGAGAATGGTAGTTGGGTGTGGCCAGGGTCGTGGAGGGATTCATTCCCGGTCTTGCATCAGCCTAACATGCCGTCTATTGATCCTCTTAAGTCAGACTCTCTTTCATGGAAGTTCGACAATGATTTGTATGAGTACTCTTCTAGCATCGTTTGGCACACTATTCGTTACAGGGAGCCGAGTGTAAATTGGGCAAAGATAGTGTGGTTTTCTCAATGTATTCCGAGACACGCGTTTCTTATGTTGCTGATTATGCGTCGAAAGCTTTTGACTCAAGATAAGATCTTGCAGTGGGATTTTTCTAGAAGGAAAAACATGAACATGATGTGCTGTCTTTTGTGTTATGAAAATTTTGATTCTCACAGCCATCTTTTTTTCGAATGTAAGTTGTCGTCCCATGTTTGGAGCATAGTTCGTGATAAAGCTGGTATGAGTAATGTTAAGGATCAATGGTCGGATATTGTTGGGCGGCTATGTGAGCGTTCTAACTCCAATTTAGCCGAGGATTATGTGAGTAGGCTTATTGTTGCTGCTTCAACTTATGTTATTTGGCAGGAAAGAAACATGAGGCTTTTCAAGAACCAAACGAGGCCCCCAGATATTATTGCTTCAGTAATTCTGAATATGGTTCGATACAAGCTGTTGGGAGTGAAGTTCAAGAACACGGTTAGAGTGAAGAGACTTCTTCACGAGTGGGGAATTCATCAAGGTGCGGATGCAGATGGAATTGGCTGAGTTTTTTCGTGTTGTTTGAATTTTGTTCTAGATGGTAGTCTAGTCGCATGGTTTGTTTGGTTTTTGTGGTTTGTTTGGTTTACTTTCATGAGGCATGTCTCATGTTTGAACTAGTGAGGATTTACCTCGCTACTTGTTTTATTTGGTTGTGAATATATAAATCACCGGGGTAACCCTTTACCCAAAAAAAAAAATATTTTTAGCTATTTCAAGATAAAAGTCAAACAGTGTTTGACTTTCGGCTTTGACCATGAGCTGGTCAAGACAAAGTTCAATTGAACTTTGCAACGTGATCGTAATCACGATGGTTATAATCCCTAACAATTATACCTACTGATTACCACGTTTACTAGTTGAAGTGATGGGTCAAAGTTTCGGTCATAATGCATGTTTATGTGCATTTTCCGACGGAACTATTTTCGGGTATCAAAACACTTTGCTTTGATATCAAATCAGTTTTCCAACTTAGTTAAACACGTTTTAACATGTTTAACTTGTCACTTCTAGTTTAGTGCTTATTTAGGGTCGTAAGTCAAGCGGTCTTGACCACAGCTTTGACTTTTGTAGCCGACCCGTTTGGTCGATCTATGAAAATGCCCAAACATGTTTGAAAATGTTATAATATCAGTTTAGGTGTCAAAAGTTTGGTCATATATGCTTGAAACCGATTTGTGCCTGAAAATGACATTTTGGTCATTTTTAAGGGCATCTAAGCAACCTATCATATAACTAACCAAACGAAGTGACCATAAGGTATAACCTCAGGAGGTTATTCCCTATAGAACTATGTTCATAAATATGTGTTTGGTCGGATCCTAAGATCGATCAAACAGGTCGGCTACGAATAAACCTTTTGCATATACAACTATGTTCATAAACCTAAGATCACTATCCAGGGTTACTAAAATTTTTTATGGCCAACAAGAATAAACCTAAACCTTTTAAGTTTACTAATCTTTTGACTCATAAAAAGGATTTTTTGGATGTGGTAACCAATGGTTGGGCCGTTGAGGTTATGGGGGTCCCGATGTTTCGTGCCGTCAAGAAGCTAAGAGGTCTTAAGCATCCGCTCAGATTGTTGCTAAGGAAACAAGGTAATATTCACAAAAAGGTGATTGACTTGAAAAAAAAAACAAGGTAATATTCACAAAAAGGTGATTGACTTGAAGGCAGAGCTGGATAGTTTGCAGAGTAGGATGGACTCGGATCCTTTCAATCTGACAATTAAAGAAGCCGAATCTGTTTGTGTGAAGAACTACTTGGAGGCCACGTTAGATGAGGAGAGATTCTTGAAACAAAAAGCAAAACAAAAGTGGCTTGAAGCTGGAGACTCGAATACAGCTTTTTTCCATAACGTGGTGAAATGTCGCAATCATATTAATAAAATTAATGTCATCAAAGACACATCCAGGAATGTTTATGAAGGGGCTGAGGTTTCCACGGCTTTAGTTAACCATTTTCGTGAATTCTTGGATTCGGATGGGAGCATGGTTAACCGAGTTAACCGAGATATCTTCTCAGTTACTCTTAACCCCCTCGTGGCGGATTCTATGTGTAGGCCAGCGACTCCGGAAGAAGTTAAAGCTGCTATCTTCTCAATTAATGAAAACAAGGCACCAGGCCCAGATGGTTACACGTCTGAGTTCTTTAAAAAATCATGGTCTATTGTTGGAAGTGAGGTAACGGCTGCTATTATTGATTTTTTGAGTCGGGTAGATTGCTTCAGGAGATAAATCACACGTTTATAGCTCTCATCCCAAAGGTTCCTACACCGGGAGTAGTCACTGATTACAGGCCAATATCGTGTTGTAATGTGGTGTATAAGGGCATTAGTAAGATTCTCACTGCTAGGATTCTTGAAGGCTTAAAGGAAATTATAAGCGAGAATCAATCGGCGTTTGTGCCAGGTAGGAGGATTTCGGATAATATAATGTTGACTCAAGAGCTAATGCATAATTATCATCGTCAAACGGGTCCTCCTAGATGTGCTATGAAAGTGGATATCCAAAAAGCGTATGATATAGTGGATTGGAGATTTTTACGTGACGTTCTGCATGGTTTTGGATTTCGTCAATGGTTTATTTCTTGGATTATGGAGTGTATTACTTCTACCTCTTTTTCTCTAACTGTGAATGGCAACATTCACGGGTACTTCAAAGGAAAGCGAGGTTTGTGACAGGGAGATCCAATGTCTCCCTATTTGTTCACCATGGTCATGGAAGTTTTAACGTTGATTCTCACCAAAGCTGTTGATCTGGATTACTCCTTTAGGTTCCATAATAAATGTGAGAAGCAGATGATAATTAACGTGTGTTTTGCTGATGATCTCTTTTTATTTGCTAGAGGTGACGTTGGCTCGGTAAAGGTGGTTATGCGATCTTTGAAACAGTCTGAGGAAGCTTCGGGTCTAGTGCCTAGTAATGCAAAAAAGTACAATATTTTTTTTGTAATGTTCCAATATCTACTAGGACCAGGATTGCTGAGTTGGTGCTGTTTAAGGAAGGGAGACTTCCTATTAAGTATTCGGGGGTTCCTTTGCTTGCCTCGCGACTATTTATCAAAGATTGCAAAGTTTTGGTGGAGCGTATGTCTAAACGTATTAATGATTGGAAAAACAGGTTTCTATCGTTCACTGGTAGGCTTCAGCTGGTGCTTTCTGTGTTCTCCTCTATTCATGTGTATTGGGCATCGGTTTTTATTTTGCCAGTTAGTATCATAAAGGTATTGGAAAGCAAAATGAAATGATTTTTATGGGGCCAAGGCATGGGTTCGAAAGGTAGAGCTAAAGTGGAATGGAAGGAGGTTTGCCTTCCAAAGTTGGAAGGTGGTTTGGGCATAAGACGGATCGCGGATGTCAACAAGTCTTTGATGGCTTATCACATTTATAGTATCGTTTCTGGCAGAAAATCGCTATGGACGACCTGGATATCTTTGCATAGGCTTCGTGGCCGTAGTCTTTGGGACATCCCGGTCCAAGCCAATTCTTCGAGGGGATGGAAAAGATTAATGAAGTGTAGGTATGTTTTTCGGGATCACTTGTGGAGTAAGATTGGTAATGGTCATAGCACGTCTTTGTGGTTTGATAAATGGTCGACTGAGTGCCCTCTACAAAATGTAGTTACTCCACGTCAAATGGCTCGTTATGGTTTTACTGTTAAGTCTAAAGTGGCGGATGCTTTCAACGATGGCCGGTGGGCATGGCCGGAAGATTGGAGGAGTGTGTACCCCGCTCTTCTTCCAACTTCGGCCTCTTACCTTGTCTGATGTGCAGGATAGAGTCTTATGGATGAATTCAGATGAAAAGCTAGTCCATTTCACGTCAAAAGAGGTGTGGGAGTCCATTCGGATCCGTGACCAGCCAAAAGCTTGGTCGAAAGTTGTGTGGCCTTCGTTCAATATTCCTAAGCATGCGTTCATGTGTTGGCTTATCTTCAAAAAAAAAGCTTTGGGCTCAAGACCGTATTATGAGGTGGAACCAGTTAGTTACGGGTTCTATGAATCTGATGTGCTGCTTGTTATGCTATTCAGGGTTAGAGACGCATGAGCACTTGTTCTTCGAATGTTCATACTCGAAATCAGTGTGGTACAATGTGCGGCATAAAGTTGACATGAATTCGGTTCTAGAATCATGGGAGGATATCTCTACTTGGCTGATTTCTAGAGCTAAGTCGAAATCGATTTATTCTGTTGCTAGTAGATTGGTGGTGGCGGCCGCAGCTTATGCCATTTGTAGTGAACGAAACTCAAGATTTTTCAGCAACCGATTGAGACCTCCGAAGCAGACGGCCGATCGCATTATCAGCACTGTGAGAACAAAGTTAATCTCTTTCAGGTTCAAGCAAACTTCCAATGTTAACCGATTTTTGGAGGAGTGGAAGATGGATAAGGAAGACTTCTTGGATGAAGATTGAAGACCAATGTTTTATTTTGCTTTTGATGTAATTGGTTGTTTCTTTTGGTTGCTATCTTGTTGCACTCTTTAGTGGTATGCCGCTATGAGAACTAGGGGGCATTGTCAGCCGTCTACTTGTATGATTTTTCGTTTGTTATAAAATAACCGGGGTAACCCTTTACCCAAAAAGGATGCGTAGTAGCGCAAAGAGCACTCTTTGGCCTTTAGATTAGAGGCGCTTCGCCATCTTTGATTGGATGAAAACAGATATCTAAAGTGTGCAGTGAAGGATCTTTATATTCTAGGTAGCCAGAGTTGAAACCCTAATGCTATCTCTCTAGCTTGGCGATTTTGCTCTTCATGAATCCTCAAATTTTCATCGTGATTCTCTGTATAACAGTCTGTGATTAGGGATTGATCTTTTAATCTCTATAACGAACTCGTTAGCGGCCTTGATCGATTTACATCTAGGATTTTTTGTCTTTCTTTTCCGTTCAATCGCCTCCTTATTTCTGTGACATTCTAACGTGGTGTATAGTCCTCTTGGTTTGTCAATCATACTAGGATCTTGATTCACCAGGTTTACTATATATTTCGAAAGGGTGCATGGAGTAGGGTTTGCTAGATTAGGGTTTTTCTGATTTTTGGTTTTCTTCTTGTTGAGGCTCTGGTGATCGTGTTTTCTGGTGCATGGTTGTTTTATTTGCTGTTTAAAGGAGAGAGGTGTTTATTTTCCAATGGATGATCATTCCAAACCTGATGATTTTGTTCTGGGAGATCGCGGTAAGCCGCCTTTACATTACAAGGGATTAGCTAGTCGTGTGGTAAACATAGATGGTAATCCGGTGTTACCCAGAAGAGGTACTGTGCAATTGCCGCAGCATGATGCTAAGAAGTTTAATGTAATCGATGAATTAACCAAGATCACTGTTCCGGTTTCTTCGTCGGAATATGAGGGTGCGGGTATTAATTTGGCTGGTGGTGACAATCAAAGAACTCAGCCGAGTAATGGTTCTATCTCCAAGTCTATGCCATATGCAGATTCGGTAGTTGCTAATAATTTAAAGAAAGTTAATTTTCGCTCACTTGCTAGCTCCGTGATGCGTGATGGTTGTGATGTTGTTTTGCCGAGGGAATCAGTACGTTCTGTGCAAGATAAGTTGGCGAATACTCTTTATGGGTATTTTTTAGGAGATCGTGTTGCCTTTCCAGTGGTTGATTATTTTGTTCGGACGAATTGGAAGAAATATGGTCTGCAAAAAACTATGATGAACGCGAATGGTTTTTTCTTTTTCAAATTTAATGATGAAGTGGTATGTCGAGTGTTCTTAAGGATGGGCCATGGATAATTAGATCTCAGCCATTGTTTCTAGATGGATGGACTCCAACAACTAAGCTCGAAAAGAAAGAGGTAAAGAAGGTTCAAGTATGGGTTAAAATTCATGAAGTTCCTATTGCGGCCTATACGGAGGATGGCCTTAGCCTGATTGCAACGACTATTGGGGAACCAAAGATGCTGGATTCGTTTACCACGTCTATGTGCATGGACTCATGGGCTCGTAGTAGCTATGCTAGAGCGTTGATTGAGATCTCGGCTGATAAAGAGTTCCGAGAAGAAATTACAATGGCAATTCCCGAACCTGGAGGGGAGGGTTTCATCAAAGAGACTATGTATGTGGAGTATGAATGGAGTCCGCATCGTTGTGCTACCTGTTGTGTGTTTGGCCATTCTACCGATGCATGTCCGAAGCAACCTATGAAACCAAGTATGGCTATGCACGAGAATCACAATCGGAATGTTCAAAAGAATCGTCCAGTAAAGAAGATGCCTATTGTGGATCAGGATGGATACATAAGAGTATATGGCAAGAAAGCTGCTAAGAAAGTTGGAATTCCTGTGAATAAGCAAAAGTCTAAGTTCGAATATCATCCTGTGGGACCAAAGCCTAAGGGCGATAGCAACAAAGCTTCGAGTTCTAACAATATCAGGTTGAATAATCCCTTTGATGTTCTTAATGAAGTGGAAGCCGATTCGGGCACTAGTAACAAGACGGCGGGTATGAACAATGAAGATTCAAATGAGGACGAGGTAGTAGAGGTGTACAATGAAATGGATGGTTTTATGATGGAGGGTACTCTAAACATAAAAAGTAAAGGGGTAAGCACTCCTTCTTCGATAGTTAACGATGGTTAGTATCGCGTCTTGGAATATAAGGGGGTTGAACCGCCCTCTTAAACATAAGGAGGTTTGGCAGGCAGTCAAAGACTTTAATTTGAGCTTGTGTGCTATTTTAGAGTCTCATGTGGATGTTGGTAAATTGGGTAAAGTGTGCAAGTCAGTTTTTCGATCTTGGGATTGGACTTCAAATGGAGGTTGCTGTGACAAAGGCACGAGAATTATTATTGGATGGAACCCGGCTATTTTTGATGTGATGATTTTGGCGCAGTCTCCTCAGGTTATGCATCTTCAGCATGTTTTCAAATTGGACAAAAGGATGGTTTTTTGTTCTTTCGTTTATGCTGCTAATTATTATGTTTCCCGTAAAGAGTTATGGCATAATCTATCCATGCACAAAGTCCTTGTTGATAATAAACCTTGGTGCATTATGGGTGATTTTAACACGGCTCTTAACATTGAAGATAATTCTATGGGAACTTCATCGATTTCTATTGGCATGAGGGACTTTCAAGATTGTGGATGATATTGAGGTCGTTGATATAAACCGAATAGGGATCCATTTTATATGGAATCAAAAGCCAAAGAATGGAGTAGGATTACTGAAGAAAATTGATCGAGTGATGGGTAACACTCCCTTTGTAGCTGAATTTCCGAACTCGGTTGCCATTTTCAAGCCGTATAGGCTCTCGGATCAATATCCTTGTATTCTTTCGTTCCCGGAAGCTGGTAAGTTGAAGCCACGGCCTTTCAAGTTTGCTAATTTCCTGGTTTTCAAACCAGATTTTTTGGATATTGTAAAAAACAACTGGGATACTAGCGTGAATGGCGTGCATCAGTTCAGAGTGGTCAAGAAACTTCTTTTGCTTAAAAACCCATTGCGTTCTTTGTTATTCAAACAAGGAAATCTTCACAAAAAAGTAGAAAATCTGCGCTAGAAACTGGATGAGATTCAGCAAAATATTGATCGAGATCCGTCTAACGTTGATTTCCGGGCAGCCGAGACTTCGATCAGTCGTGATCTTCAAGAGGCATCATTAGACGAGGAACGGTTTCTGAAACAAAAGTCTAAGGTAGATTGGTTGAGGGCGGGGGATATGAATTCTGCCTTTTTTCACTCATCTCTGAAAATCAGAAATCATTGTAGCCGGATTGATGTGATTAAAGATTCGGAAGGGAATCTCTATGAAGGTGATACGGTTTATCAAGCATTCGTTCAGCATTATGAGAAGTTTTTCGGTACTCAAGGTGATACTTCTCTTACTCCGGTTCTGGATTTATTCTCTAAAGTCCTATCTTCACAGGTTGCTTCTCAAATGACCCGCCAAGTAACGGCGGAGGAGGTGAAAAAGGCAATGTTTTCTATTGGTATTGATAAAGCTCCTGGTCCCGATGGATATACAGCGGCGTTTTTCAAAAGTGCATGGCCTATTGTCGGTAATGATGTTACTTGTGCTATCATTGATTTTTTTGAAACATGAAATCTTCTTCGGGAATTGAATCACATGACTATTGTGCTTATTCCGAAAGTTCATACCCCTTCGGCTGTCATTGACTATCGGCCGATTGCTTGTTGTAATGTCTTATACAAGTGTATCAGTAAAATCATTGCAGATAGAATTAAAGGTGCGCTGAATGACATCGTTAGCATAAATCAATCGGCATTT
>JARYGA010034543.1:0-32482 GCA_030545235.1 Helianthus tuberosus | reverse complement strand
ACCTCCACATAACTTAGAAATAAGTTTTGGATGGTTTGGTGTGTTGAAATCAAGTTTGTTCGATCGTAGGGACTATTTGTGTCAAACTACGAAACTATACCGATTTGTATAGTAACGAACATTCCAGAACTTGATCATAAGTTTAACATACCCTAAATAACCTTTACATAGCTTAGAAATAGGCTTTGAGGGGTTCAGTATGCTAAAACAAAATTTATTGATCAATAGGGACTAAAAGCGTCAAAAAGTGCACAAGTTTGCATTTTCGCGCATATCTTACGTTCTGAATATATCTGGACATCCAAAAATTTGTGTAAGCATTAGAATATTTTATTTTAGTGTTTGGCATAAGAAAAATCCATTCGTCGCTTAATTTGGATCGTTTTTGAGTTCGTTACGACTTCCGTCGTAATTAAGTGAATAACGCGATCGTACGACCGAACGAACCGACATACGAGATATTTTTGAGAATGTTTTGAGTTCCCTATACTTTAAATTCATTTTAGAGCCTTGAAATGAGGTTAACAGGGCTTAAACGTGTCAAAAATGCTTAAAATCAAGTTTGGGGCTTCAGGGGCCTGTTCTGCCAAATTTCAATTTTGCTGACCTGCAGGGTCCTTACGGACCGTATGGGCCTCCTCTTGCAGTCCGTAAGCAGGTCCTAAATCATCAAAATTTGTTTTCCAGCTTGTTCCAGCTGTTACACACTTATGCACATGGTTTTGGGCAATCTATGGGCTGGTTTGAAGGCTCCCATGGTATTCAAATTAGTGGGCACGAGGTGTACGGCTTAGATCAAAGCTCAATCTTTGAGAAACAATCCTAACGTTTCTTGAATTCCTATAAATACCCACCCCCATTCCTTCTCAAAACCCATATTGATCTGATTTTGGCTCTCTAAGTTGAAGTGCATACTTCATACCTGAGAGTAAATCGGATCATAGCTTGCGCGGACCTTTTGTAAGTATTCTTTCGTTCTTTTCATTTGTTTTTATCGTAAAAGTCAAACTGCGTTTGACATTATGCATTGACCAGTTTATGGTCAACGCAAAGTTCGTTTGAACTTCATAGCGTGAGCGTAATCACGATGGTTTACTTGAGTTTGTTGAAGTTCTATTGATTGAGGATACTTTGCACTACGTGTGAGTACATAGTTCCCCTATTTTACTGTTTTCAATTGTTTTGGGGTGATTCATATGTACAAAATGTTTTCAAGGTTTAAACGATGATTTCAAAAACGATTAAAACGATTTCACTAAACTAATAACGATTTCAATAATGTGAACAAACTTGTTGGTTGTAGTTACATAACGAATTGCATTCATTAATTTTGGCCGAACCGAGCAGTATTAGGTTATGGTACCATAGGATCTGACAAATCCCGTTATCGACTGCACCCATGGTTATGTGTGGGGGTTGTGGGTAGCGACTGAATCTGTGATTGTTAACTTACCCTTTGGTGGTTTGTTAATGCGAGAAGCGAGAAACGAGGTAGTCGAGTCACGAAGGTTTGAATGTTGTTAGCGAGACGACCATAAATAAGTTTTCAAAATTAAAACGAAGATGATTTAAACGATGTAAACGAGTAAAAGATTTGGAAACAATTTGGAAAACCATTTTAACGAGTTAAACGATTTGGGTAAACGATTGGTTTTTGGTTAGTGTTTAAATAACGGGACGGGTGTAATGTGGTGAAAGCATGGTAGATACGCCGCTGGTACTTGTTATATATAAGTGTTTTCATCATATTACATACCGTGGCGTTATTTAGTTCACTTGGGTAAACGATTTTGAAACGATGTCACACAACTATGTTTTTCTAAAAGATATAAACCATACGAGTTTTATTAACGAGTTTTTATGAGATGTTTTACAAGATGATTTTCTAAAACAAAATGTTTTTGGGGTTAAGAATCTTGGCTACTAGATTTTATAAACTATAATCAACTTGATTTGAGTTGGTTAACTATGTTGCAATACACTTTTCATAACGAGGTTTGTATTTTGACTCTTGTAGTCTAATAAAGTACTGCAACATGTAAACGAAGCCATGATTCCGATACTCTTATAAAACCTATGTACTCGCCAGCATTTCTTTGCTGACTTTGTTGTTACATATGTTTCAGGTGTTGTTGCTTGAATGATTCTAGGATGCATGCGTCACATAGGATCTGGACAAGGCCTTAGTGACATAATAACTATGATAGACGATATAAAACTTGTTTGTTCTATGTTAAGACAATGTTAATGTTTAATATTATCAATAAAACGAAACTCTTTTTGTATCCATGGTTATGAAACGATAATTCTGTTACAACACTCCCTGACATTTCCGCCACGATTTGTTGTTTTACATGGTCGGGGTGTGACAGAAGAGTTGGTATTAGAGCCAATGCTTATAGGGAATTAGGTTATTAGTAATGCTTTGACCTAGAGTATAACTTCTAGGACCCCAACTCAAGTTTTCTTGCGTTTAGATTTTAAAACAAGATCGTCACCTATCCTTAGGTGATAACCACAATGAGAACACAAAATTCGAATCCGCTTTGAAAACTAATCATCTGTTCTAGGATGATTGATTACTAGGTTTTGAACCCTTTGTTATAAGGTTTTGAACCCTTTATGTTTTCAAAAATCTCGTCAAAGTTTGGGTCTAAATAGTGTGAACACGTGCAAACTGGAAGAGTGGGTGCCTGTACCCTGGGTCTTCTGTCTAAGGCTAGAGTGTTCGTACAAATCCGCAGTATCGGACCAGTCACTCTTACCTGGAAACTCTTGTGGCGAGCATGTCTTCGCGATACATTATTTTTGACCCATTTACTTTGATTAGTCACTGCGTGTCGTTTGTTTGTTCGAGGTAACGAACGAAGGATCGCCTCTCTTGTGTTTTATCGATGCCTCTTTTGTTTTTCAACCTCACTCGTTTCTCCTGTTTCCTTGTTAGACAATGCCTCCTCGACGCGATGCTCGAACTTTTACTGCTGAAGAAGTTGTAGCCCTTGTCTCTCAACAAATGGTTGCTGTGCTTCCAGGCGTTGTGACCCAAATCCACGAGCTACACAACAACAATAACAACAATAACGCACAGTGTAATTTCAAGAATTTCAATTCTGCGAAGCCGCTTAAGTTTTCTGGGTCACAAGGAGCAACTGCGCTCCTGCAATGGTTTGAGAGTATCGAGAGCACATTCAGATATGTGCAGTGTCCGAATGCGCGTAAGGTTGAATTTGCTTCGAGTGTGTTTGAGATGGGAGCGCTTACCTGGTGGAATGGTATTATGCGTGATAGGGGTGCCGAAGTGGCAATGGCACAAACATGGGAAGAGCTTCGAGCTCTCATGATGTAGTTTTGTCCCCGTCATAAAACTCGAGCTTTGGAATGAGAGTTTGACGATTTAAAGCATGATGGGGGTGAACACTGTGCGTACACGAATCGTTTTGAGGAACTCAGTCTGTTGTGTCCCACTATGGTTACCCCACTTGAGAAAGCAATCGAGAGATATATCGATGGTTTACCCGATTCCATTCAGGATATTGTGACCGGTGTTAATCCTACCACCATTCGTCACGCGATCGAGTTGTCTGCTACCCTGACTGAGTCTCAAGTTAGGAAGGGTAAACTCACCCGCAAGGGTGATAAAAAGAAATCGACCGATTCTGTGAAAGACAAGGAAAAGGGTAAGGGTAAGAAAGGTGAATCATCGAAGAAGTTGAGGAAGCGAAAAGGAGCTCAGAACTTTGTTGTTACAGCATAGACTGCTCAGAACCCGCAGAACCCACCGGCTCAACCGCCTGCGAAGAAGGCGTATGCTGGTACCGCACCTCATTGTGCTCGCTGCAACGGTCATCATGATGCACATCAAGCTTGTAAGCAATGCACAACGCGTGGTAAACTTGGGCATTTGGCCAATATTTGTCATCTGGGACAGAATCAGGTTGCCCAGGTTCAAGCTCCGGTTCAAGGGAATGCTGCGAGATTCCCACCGGGTTCATGTTTCAATTGTGGAGAGTTTGGTCACTTCCGCAACAACTGTCCGAGGCTAGTGAATGCTAATGCGAACCCGAATACTAATGTCAACGCTAATGTAATCCCGCTCATGGGAGAGCGTACAATTTAAATGCAAACGAAGTGAGGGCCGACAACGAGGTGGTTAACGGTACGTTTCTTGTTAACAATCGACTTGCATCTATTCTTTTAGATTCTGGAGCCGATAGAAGTTTTGTTTCATTATCTTTTGAGCTTTTGCTTGCGATACCTAGAACTAAACTGAGGAAACCCTTATCTGTCGAAGTTGCTACTGGTAAACCTATTGTTCTCGATTCTGTTATTCGCGATTGTCAGTTGAACCTTGATAACCATCTTTTTCCTATTGACCTCACACCAATGCAACTTGGGAGCTTCGATATTATCGTTGGAATGGATTGGTTAACCAAACACCTTGCTGAGGTGGTTTGTTTTGATAAGATTGTTCGTATTCCTTTGTCTTCTGGTGATGTTTTGGAAGTTCGTGGCGAGAAACCTTCAGGTGGATTGAAGCTTATGTCGTTTATGGAAGCCCAAAGGTATTTATGAAAAGGACATGTTGCTTTTCTAACACATGTCACCGAGGAGAAAGGCAAGAGCAAAAGTATTCAGGATATTCCGATTGGTCGGGATTATCCAGAGGTGTTTCCTGATGAACTGCCTGGTTTGCCTCCAGTTCGTCAAGTAGAGTTTCATATTGACCTTGTACCCAATGCCAACCCGATTGCAAAATCACCTTATTGTCTTGCACCATCGGAGATGCAAGAGTTATCAAAACAACTTCAAGAGTTATCTGATAAAGTATTCATCTGACCGAGCTTTTCACCTTGGGGAGCTCCTGTCTTCATTGTGAAAAAGAAAGATGGATCTTTTCGAATGTGTCGATTATCGTGAGCTTAACAAGCTTACCATCAAGAATCGATATCCCCTACCTCGAATTGATGATCTCTTCGACCAGCTGCAAGGTGCTTCATGCTTTTCCAAGATCGATCTGCGTTCTTGGTATCATCAACTTCGTGTTCTCAAAGAGGATATTCCCAAAACTGCTTTCCGCACAAGATATGGGCATTACGAGTTTACTGTCATGCCTTTTGGTTTGACAAATGCCCCAGCTATCTTCATGGACTTAATGAATAGGGTCTGTAAACCTTATTTAGACAAGTTCATTATTGTGTTCATCGATGATATTCTTGTTTATTCGAAGTCTCGAGCCGAGCACGAGCAACACCTTCGCTTAACATTGGAACTCCTGAAGAAGGAACAACTTTTTGCTAAATTCTCCAAGTGTGAATTCTGGCTTAAAGAAGTTCAATTCTTAGGTCATATAGTCAATGAGCAGGGTATTCATGTGGATCCATCCAAGATTGTTGCTATTAAAGACTGGAACACACAGACGACGCCTACAGAGATTCGATCTTTTCTTGGTCTTGCTGGTTACTGTCGTCGATTCATTTCAAATTTCTCGAAGATCGCGGTTCCACTCACTACTTTGACTCAGAAGAATAAGCTTTTTGAATGGGGACCCAAGCAAGAAGAAGCGTTCCAAACGCTAAAACAGAAGTTATGTAATGCTCCTGTTCTATCTCTGCCCGAGGGAAGCGATGATTTCGTTGTCTATTGCGATACGTCCAACTTAGGCCTTGGTTGCTTCCTCATGCAACGAGGTAAAGTTATTGCATATGCATCTAGACAACTGAAAATTCATGAGAAGAACTACACAACTCATGATCTTGAGTTAGGAGCTGTGGTTTTTGCGCTTAAAATCTGGAGACACTACCTCTATGGAACGAAGTGTGTGGTTTTCACAGACCACAAAAGTCTCCAGCATATTCTTAATCAGAAGGAGCTGAACATGAGGCAACGACGTTGGGTTGAGCTCTGAAGCGACTATGATTGCGAAATTCGCTACCATCCTGGTAAGGCGAATGCCGTAGCCTATGCGCTTAGTCGAAAGGAGCGAGTCAAGCTTCATTCAGTTTGAACTCTATCTGATCTTCAAACTCGTGTCCTTCAAGCTCAGCAATTTTGTGTTTCACAAAATTTGATAGGTAAGGAATTACCACGTCAACTTGAGCTTAAGCTCGAAGGGAAAGACGATGGGTTGCTCTACTTCAAGGATCGTTTGTGGATTCCGAAACAAGACGATCTTCGCACCTTGGTAATGGATGAATCTCACAAGTCTCGATATTCTATCCATCCTGGTGCTGATAAAATGTACAAGGATCTTGGTACTCAGTGCTGGTGGCCTGGTATGAAAAAGGATGTTGCCTTGTACGTATCAAAATGCCTAACTTGTCTCAAAGTCAAGGCTGAACAACAATGACCTTCTGGTTTGCTTGTACAACCAGAAATAGTTGTTTGGAAGTGGGAGAACATTGCGATGGATCTCATCACTAAATTACCGCGTACGTCTAAAGGTCATGATGCTATATGGGTGGTTATCGATCGATTAACGAAATCAGCTCATTTTATTCCGATTCGCGAGGATCTATCTGCTGAAAAACTTGCAAAGATTTATATTGATGAGATTGTATCACGACATGGTGTTCCTTTGGATATCATTTCGGATCGTGATGCTCGGTTTTCATCTCATTTCTGGAGGACCATGCAATCTGCTATAGGAACCCAACTGAATCTAAGCACTGCTTATCATCCCCAAACAGATGGTCAATCTGAGTGAACGATTCAAACTTTGGAGGATATGCTTAGAGCATGCGTGATAGACTTTGGTGGTAACTGGGATTCTCATCTTCCATTGATCGAGTTCTCTTACAACAATAGCTATCATGCCAGTATTAATATGGCACCATTTGAAGCTCTCTACGGTCGAAAATGTCGTTCACCTGTCTGTTGGAATGAGAGCGGTGAAGCTTCGCTTACTGGACCCGAGCTCATTCTGGAAACAACAGACAAAATCAAGAAAATCCGCGATAATCTTGTGACAGCTCGGAGCCGTCAAAAGAGTTATGAGGATATACGACGCAAGCCCTTAGAAATTTAAGTCGGAGATCGTGTGCTACTCAAGGTTTCACCTTGGAAGGGAGTCGTGAGATTTGGAATGAAAGGAAAACTTGCACCTCGATATGTGGGACCATTCAAGATTGTGGAAAGAATTGGGAAGGTTGCCTATCGACTAGAGCTACCTCCAGAGCTTGGGAATATTCACCTGACTTTTCACGTGTCCAATTTGCGAAAGTGTTTAGCTGACGCTGATCTTCACATTCCTCTCGACGAGACCCGAATCGATGAAACGATGCACTTTGTCGAGAAACCCGTGGAGATCGTGGACCGTACTTTCAAACAGTTGAAGAACAAACGGATTCGATTGGTAAAAGTTCGTTGGGAGTCCAAAAGTGGCCTAGATTTTACTTGGGAACGTGAGGACCAAATGAAGGCGAAATATCCGCATTTGTTTTCACAAGCTTCCTCTAGTTAAAATTTCAGGACGAAATTTCCTGAAGTAGGGGAGACTGTGACAACTGTGTTCTGTAAATCAATGTATAATGTAAAACAATGATGATTATTAATAAAAAAATGTGCTCTGGTGTTATTATATGTGTTTTGGTGTTATTATGTGCGTATTTATGTTTTAGGATTTTTCAATTCGATTCGATTCCGATTTCAAGCTTTAAATCGCTTTCTGGAAGGTTATACGTGCACCGATGCATAAATATAACCAGTTTAATCCAACGAACAATCCGGAATAGTGAAATAGGCTTAACATACCTTAAATAACCTCCACATAACTTAGAAATAAGTTTTGGATGGTTTGGTGTGTTGAAATCAAGTTTGTTCGATTGTAGGGACTATTTGTGTCAAACTGCGAAACTATACCGATTTGTATAATAACGAACATTCCGGAACTTGATCATAAGTTAAAAATACCCTAAATAACCTTTACAAAACTTAGAAATAGGCTTTGAGGGGTTCGGTATGCTAAAACAAACTTTATTGATCAATAGGGACTAAAAGCGTCAAAAAGTGCACAAGTTTGCATTTTCGCGCATATCTTACGTTCTGAATATATCCGGAAATCCAAAAATTTATGTAAGCATTAGAATATTTTATTTTAGTGTTTGGTATAAGAAAAATCCATTCGTCGCTTAATTAGGATCGTTTTTGCGTTCGTTACGACTTCCGTCGTAATTAAGCGAATAATGCGATCGTACGACTGAACGAACCGACATCCGAGATATTTTTTAGCATGTTTTGAGTTCCCTATACTTTAACTTCATTTTAGAGCCTTGAAATGAGGTTAACGGGGCTTAAACGTGTCAAAAATGCTTAAAAATCAAGTTTGGGGCTTCTAGGGCCTGTTCTGCCAAATTTCAATTTTGCTGACCTGCAGGGTCCTTACGGACCGTATGGGCCTCCTCTTGCGGTCCATAAGCAGGTCCCAGATCATCAGAATTTGTTTTCCAGCTTGTTCCAGCTGTTACACACTTATGCACATGGTTTTGGGCAATCTATGGGGTGGTTTGAAGGCTCCCATGGTATTCAAATCAGTGGGCACGAGGTGTACGGCTTAGATCAAAGCTCAATCTTCGAGAAACGATCCTAACGGTTCTTGAATTCCTATAAATACCCACCCCCATTCCTTCTCAAAACCCACATTGATCTGATTTTGGCTCTCTAAGTTGAAGTGCATACTTCATACCTGAGAGTAAATCGGACCATAGCTTGCGGGGACCTTTTCCAAGTATTCTTTCGTTCTTTTCATTCGTTTTTATCGTAAAAGTCAAATTGCGTTTGACTTTCTGCATTGACCAGTTTATGGTCAACATGAAGTTTGTTTGAACTTCATAGCGTGGGCGTAATCATGATGGTTATAGTCCCTAGTGACTATACCTACTGATTACCACGTTATCTAGGCTCAATGATGAGTCGTAGCTTCGGCCAGAATGCGTATTCTCGCGTATTTTGTAACCAAGCTACTTTTAGGTATCAAAACTGTTTGTTTTGATACCAAACCTGTTTTCTAACTTAACTAAACATGTTTTAGCATGTTTAGCTCGTCACTTTTTAGATTAGTGCTTGTGTAGAGTCGTAAGTCAAGCGGACTAAACACCCGCTTAGACTTTCGAACACGACCCGTTTGGTCGATCATTAGGATCCGACCAAACATGTTTAG
This sequence comes from Helianthus tuberosus, assembly GCA_030545235.1. Lineage (NCBI taxonomy): Eukaryota > Viridiplantae > Streptophyta > Magnoliopsida > Asterales > Asteraceae > Helianthus > Helianthus tuberosus. The sequence continues at coordinate 23,328 of JARYGA010034543.1, read as the reverse complement.
TGACCATAGTAGCATAGGGAATAACCTTCCGAGGTTATACCTTATGGTCACCTAGTTTAAGTAGTTGTATGATAGGTAGTTTATATGCCATAAGTAAATTACCAAAATACCCTTTTTCATACATAATTGGTAATTAAGCATATGTAACCTAAACTTTTGTCACGTAACTAATTATGTAACATATTTAAACATGTTTTGGCATATAATACTTATCATAGGACTTGTTAGACGTCTCGAACGCGCATTTGCGCGCACGACGCGTTAAAGTAACAAAAGCTACCTTAATAGGTCGCGATGGGTCGAAAGCACTTAGGTTAGGTTTTGATTTAGGATGTAGGCTTTGTTAAACCATACCACATGAGTTCCAACACTCATTTGGTTTACATGACCTCATTCTATCCGATCGTCCGATTTAGGCGTCTATTGTTTGACTAGTGGTTCGATTACTAGGTGCTGCTTGATTTCCCTGGTTTACTTGAGTTTGTTGAAGTTCTATTGATTGAGGATACTTTGCACTACATGTGAGTACATAGTTCCCCTATTTTACTGTTTTTAATTGTTTTGGGGTGATTCATATGTACAAAATGTTTTCAAGGTTTAAACGATGATTTCAAAAACTATTAAAACGATTTTACTAAACTAATAACGATTTCAATAATGTGAACAAACTTGTTGGTTGTAGTTACATAACGAATGACATTCATTAATTTTGGCCGAACCGACCAGTATTAGGTTATGGTACCATAGGATCTGACAAATCCCGTTATCGACTGCACCCATGGTTATGTGTGGGGGTTATGGGTAGCGACTGAATCTATGATTGTTAACTTACCCTTTGGTGGTTTGTTAATGCGGGAAGCGAGAAACGAGGTAGTCGAGTCACGAAGGTTTGAATGTTGTTAGCGAGACGACCATAAATAAGTTTTCACAATTAAAACGAGGATGATTTAAACGATGTAAACGAGTTAACGATTTGGAAACAATTTGGAAAACCATTTTAACGAGTTAAACGATTGGTTTTTGGTTACTATTTAGATAACGGGACGGGTGTAATGTGGTGAAAGCATGGTAGATACGCCGCTGGTACTTCTTATATATAAGTGTTTTCATCATATTACATACCGTGGCATTATTTAGTTCACTTGGGTAAACGATTTTGAAACGATGTCACACAACGATGTTATTTCTAAAAGATATAAACCATACGAGTTTTATTAACGAGTTTTTACGAGATGTTTTACAAGATGATTTTCTAAAACAAAATGTTTTTGGGGTTAAGAATCATGGCTACGAGATTTTATAAACTATAATCAACTTGATTTGAGTTGGTTAACTATGTTGCAATACACTTTTCAAAACGAGGTTTGTATTTTGACTCTTGTAGTCTAATAAAGTACTGCAACATGTAAACGAAGCCATGATTCCGATACTCTTATAAAACCTATGTACTCGCCAGCATTTCTTTGCTGACTTTGTTTTTACATATGTTTCAGGTGTTGTTGCTTGAATGATTCTTGGATGCATGCGTCACATAGGATCTGGACAAGGCCTTAGTGACATAATAACTATGATAGACGATATAAAACTTGTTTTTTCTATGTTAAGACAATGTTAATGTTTAATATTATCAATAAAACAAAACTCTTTTTGTATCCATGGTTATGAAACGATAATTCTGTTACAACACTCCCCGACGTTTCCGCCATGATTTGTTGTTTTACGTGGTCGGTGTGTGACACTATCAACCAACACTTTGCATCTGTACTATTTGATACTGGTGCTGATTATAGCTTTGTATCCTTAGAATTTAAGAATATATTTGGGTTTGTAGCTAGTAAGCCTGATATTCCGTACTCGATAGAGCTAGCTAATGGAAAGCTAGTAGAAGCGAATGAAGTCATTAGAGGTTGCGTAATAGAACTTGGGGAGCATGAGTTTACGCTTGATCTTCTGCCAGTCGAGTTGAGAAGCTTTGACGTGGTAGTTGGAATGCATTGGTTGTCGAGCAACCGAGCAAAGATTGTATGTCACGAGAAGATCATTCGCATTCCGATGGAGAATGGAGAGACGATTGACGATTGTGGTGCATGGAGAAAAGCACGATATGCCCCTAAGGATCATCAGTTGTTTGAAAGCTTGTAGATGTTTGCAGAAAGGATGTGTTGCTTTCTTGGCACACGTCATGGATAAGGAAGCCGCTGAGCCAAAGTTGGAAGATATCCCAATTGTAAAGGAATATCCTGAGGTCTTCCCCGAAGACTTGCCAGGATTGCCGCCGGCACGACAAGTCGAATTCCACATTGACTTAGTTCCAGGCGCCGCGCCTGTAGCTAAGGCACCTTATCGACTTGCACCTTCCGAGATGCAAGAGTTGTCAACGTAACTTCAGGAGCTTTTGGACAAGGGAATTATCAGACCAAGCTTCTCGCCTTGGGGAGCACCAGTTTTGTTTGTCAAAAAGAAGGATGGTATTTTCCGCATGTGTATCGACTACCGAGAGCTTAACAAGTTGACCATTAAGAATCGGTATCCTTTGCCAAGGATTGATGACCTGTTTGATCAACCACAAGGTTCGAGTTTTTACTCCAAGATCAATCTTCGATCAGGTTATCACCAGTTGAGAATTCAAGAGGAGAGTATTCCACAGACGGCCTTTAGAACTCGATACGGACACTACGAGTTCCTGGTTATGCCGTTTGGTTTGACAAACGCGCCAGCAGTGTTTATGAATTTGATGAATAGAGTCTGCAAGCCATACCTCGATAAATTTGTGATTGTGTTTATCGACGATATTTTGATCTATTCAAGAACAAAGGAAGAGCACGAACAACACCTAAGAGCTATTTTAGAGCTGCTTAAGAAAGAGAAATTATACGCAAAGTTCTCGAAGTGCGAGTTCTGGTTGCGTGAGGTTCAGTTCCTTGGTCACGTGGTAAACAAAGATGGAATTCATGTGGATCCCACAAAGATCGAGGCGATCAAGAATTAAGAGACTCCGAAGACGCCAACCGAGATCCGTCAGTTCCTAGGTTTGGTAGGGTATTATCGCAGATTCATTGAGGATTTTTCGAAAATCGCACAACCTTTGACCTCCCTTACTCAGAAGGACAAGAAGTACGAATGGGGAGATAAACAAGAGAAAGCTTTTCAGTTGCTGAAGAACAAGCTTTGCGATGCACCCATCTTATCCCTACCCGAAGGCACTGATGACTTCGTGGTGTACTGTAACGCCTCGCGTCAGGGATTAGGATGCGTGCTGATGCAGTGACAGAAGGTTATAGCTTACGCTTCGCGCCAGCTAAAGGTTCCTGAAAAGAACTACACCACGTATGATTTGGAATTAGGATCAGTGGTGTTTGCATTAAAGATCTGGCGACATTATTTGTATGGCACCCGATGCACGATCTTTACTGATCACAAGAGCTTACAACATATATTCGATCAGAAGGAGCTTAACATGAGACAGAGACGATGGGTTGAGTTGTTAAATTATTATGATTGTGAAATCAAGTATCACCCAGGGAAGGCGAATGTCGTAGCAGACGCCTTAAGTCGAAAAGAAAGAATTAAGCCCATAAGGGTTAGGGCTTTGGAAATGATTATTCAAATGGACCTCTTGTTACGCATTCGTGTCACGCAGAGAGAAGCTCTTAAGGAAAAGAATCTTGAAGATGAATATCTCCGTGGGATGGAGAAACAGTTAGTACCCAATGAGGAAGGAACATTGTGTTTCATGGGAAGAATTTGGGTTCCCCTCTTTGATGGTCTTAAAGAAGTAATTTTTGATAAAGCTCACAAGTCACGGTACTCGATCCATCCAGGATCGGATAAGATGTACCAAGATTTAAAGGATTTCTACTGGTGGCCAAGATTAAAAGGTGATGTTGCAATGTATGTTGGCAAATGTTTGACTTGTGCCAAAGTAAAGGCCGAATATCAAAAGCCTTCAGGTCTTCTGCAACAACCTGAAATACCCATATGGAAATGGGAGCAGATTTCAATGGATTTTATAACGATGTTGCCAAAGACAGCCAGAGGTCATGATACGATTTGGGTAATCGTAGACCGTCTGACAAAATCTGCACACTTTCTGCCGATAAGGGAAAAGGATAACACTAGTAAACTTGCTGAGCTGTACCTCAGAGAGATAGTTGCACGACATGGAGTGCCTCTCTCGATTATTTCTGATAGAGACGGAAGGTTTGTGTCAAGGATTTGGCAATCCTTCCAAGAAGCCTTTGGTTCTCAGTTGAATCTGAGTGCTGCTTTTCATCCACAAACAGATGGCTAAAGCGAACGGACGATTCAAACGCTAGAAGATATGTTGCGAGCTTGCGTAATGGATTTGGGTGGCAGTTGGGACACCTATCTACCTTTGGTAGAATTCTCATACAACAACTGTTACCATGCAAGCATTCATGCTGCACCGTTTGAAGCTCTCTACGGACACAAGTGTCGATCACCGTTATGCTGGGCAGACGCGGGTGATAGACAGCTTGTTGGTCCTGAATTGGTTCAAGAGACGACATATAAGATTATACAGATCCGAGAGCGCATCAAGGCGGCTCGTGATCGACAAAAGAGCTATGCGGACCAAAGGAGGAAACCTTTGGAGTTTCAAATAGGAGATATTGTTTTATTAAAGGTCTCATCCTGGAAGGGTGTAGCACGCTTTGGGAAGCGTGGGAAGTTAAACCCAAGATATATTGAACCGTTCAAAATCCCGGAGAGGATTGGTCTTGTAGCTTACAAGTTGGATCTACCCGCAGAACTGAATGGAGTTCATGATACATTTCATGTATCTAATCTGAAAAAGAGTCCAACTCAAGAAACTGTTGTCATTCCTGCCGATGAAGTTCACATTGACGACACACTCCACTTTACCGAAGAACCTGTTGAGGTTACTGATTGGAAGGTTAACAAGACACGTAGGAGTAGTGTTAAACTCGTCAAGGTTTGATGGAACGCGCGTCACGGCGCAGAGTTCACTTGGGAGCGTGAGGACCGCATGAAAGCAAAATACCCACATTTGTTCCCCAACTCCCCTGCAGCTAGTAGCAGAACTAAAATTTCGGGACGAAAATTTCTTAACAGGGGGAGAATGTGACAACCGTAAAAAATCCAGGTATCCGTACAATTTAATTAACCATGATTAGTGCTTAATGACTGTGCTGAATTACAAATGACTTCTTTCTGATTACTGCATCATACTTACACGTGCATCACATATTGCATAATGCCACATCATTTTTACATATAAACTTTATTGACATAAACGATGCACAAAGCACAACTAGCACAGTTAGCGCGGATAACTCAGAAAAATGCTGACGAGGTTTAGTACATAGACAGACAGTGTTTGGAGACCCAGTATGGGCCAGAGACTAAGTACTACACTAGTATAGTGTGTAGGGAAGTAAGGATCATAAAACTGCATTTTTAAGTGATAGTTTGAGTGCCGGAAAGTGCCTAAAACTCACTCAAAGTGATGAATTCAGCATAAATCAGCAAAAGTTAGCTTTTTAACTAGCTAGTTACGTGCAAAAATATGACTAAATGGTCCTGAATGCTTTCCTAAGTGTCGGGAATTAAAAGTGTCACAAAAGGGTACATAAAGAACACTAAACAGTATAGTTTGACACTTTAACGAACCGGTATCTAACCGAACAACCGGACGCTACCCGAAACACCAAAATTATACTAGAAGCATTGTTTTAATGTTTCCGAGCTAGTTATGATCCCCGAACACCCTAACACACTATATAACACCACATTAACTTAAACACTAAACACTACACTTAGATTTCAACTAATATCTCTAACTTACCATTGAAACCCAACCAAATACCACCCCCCATGGTGGACGGTCACCAAAGTGGCCCACCCTTGATTTCCTTGATCTTATTTGATTTGCCTAAAGATCATGTTTAGTACTTAAGAGACATAATATCCATTGGTTAAACACCTAAACTTGAATATAAGATGAACATGAAGGATCATAACCTCATTATCTTTCACACTCAAACACACACCATCTTTCTCCTTCCCTTCTTCCCCCACTCGGCCGAACACCATCAACCATACCATCACCATTGTCAAGCTTTGATCATCCATTTCAAGTTCATCACAAGGTGCTAGAAGGTGTCTAAAGAAGCTTGGAGCTCTTGGAGATTGAAGGACCACTTCCATTTGCTTTTATCCATCACATTTAACATCTCCATCTTCTTGTGTTCATCCCTAGCCCTTGTGCTAGTAGTAAGCTTCTTGTCACTTGAATCTACTTCTTATTTAGTTGGTTAAAAGATGTATGTGATGATAATCATGAGGAACACTAAAGAACATAATCAAGAAACATGAACATAAGCTTGATATATGATGAAATCTTGATGAAACTAAGTTGTTTATGTTATGAATGCTTGTTGATCATTGATTTGTTTGTAAAGATGATGTTGATCATCATAACATCTTGCTAAATCATGATTAGAAACATAGTTTAGCAAGATGAGAAATGTAAGAAGTTGTAGGATGAAAGATCATCCACCCCTAAATCATGAACTTGAAAAGAATACTTGATTTCTTGAAAAATAATAATCAAAGTGAGTTAATATTCATATTGATCTAAGATTTATGAATGGTTTTTCCAAAAAGAACCAGGTTCAAAATATGATTTTTAGTAGATCTTGGTTCTTACTTAAACATACATTATTTTTGGTGATAAAACAAGTGTAGAAACACTTGTGAAGCAAGAAGATTTCATAAAGAAATGTTTTTGTAAAACATGTTTACCAGTTGTATAAACACCTAAATCTTTCAAGAATGAAACTTTTAAAGAAGTAAACACATTTTAAAGGTTAACTAAACCTACTAAACACACTACCAAGTTACTACAAGTTTTTATGAAAGTTCAAGTTCATGTTGTTAGGTAAATTACTTGATTTTGGCACTTGGTAAGTGTTGAATGAATTGGTGATTGATTATGATGATTTTAAAAAGAAAATGATATGCTTTGATAGCATGGACACCTCCATTTTTAGGGGAAACTATGGCAAAATTTTCTAAAAATATAAACACTTAGAAAAATATTTCAAAAAAATATTTACAAGTGTATTTTGATCATGAGTTTTCCATATAAACTTTGCCATAATTTTTGTTACAAAAATACAAATATTGGAGGTTGGTTTTTTATAAATAAAAATGAGTAAATATATATATATATATATATATATATATATATATATACACACACACATTAAAGACATGATGTGTGTGATTATTTGTATATTTTGTGTATTAGTTATATTATTTTAGGATTTGAAATAATATAACTTAACATATACCAAGAAATTTCAATCCAACATATTACAAAAAAGCTCAAGGAATAAATACACAAATTACACACACAATATTGTGAAACTAAACGAAAGAACGTAGCTTACAAAATATTCCGGAAAATTCCTTTATAAATATATTTTTGGTAAATAATATTTTGGATACAAGAAATGAAAATATGATTTTTGTAAATATTACCAAGTTATATCATATTTTCGACAAGGAGAAAAATATATTATTTTTGGGTAGTAAAAATATATTTTCTTGGAATATTTAGAAGATATATGATTTTTGGAAAAATATATATTTTCTTGGACGAACTTGAAATACATTATTTTTGGATAAAATAAGTTTAAATATATTTTCTAAAGTTAGACTTGAAGATATATTATTTTGGAACTACAAATACAAGAATACGAATACACATGTATAAGATACCCCCATCCTTGGGAAGGAAATATAAGTATAAATACTTGAGAAGTATTATTACAAAAATATTGTTTAACAATTATTCCAAAAAGTAACAAATATAATTTAAGTTGAAATAATTATTATTTTAACAAGTAATTATAACTTGGGATAATATTGAAGACATAAAAGAAACGTAACTCAAAAACGTAAATACTAAGGCAAGGCACAGCCCGTTCGTCTAATAGACATTAGTACATTGTTGGTAGTCGTGTTTGCTGAAGAGATTTGAGTTACGAGTACCGAAGACGCAAGACTGTGAGTTTATGTCCCCCTTTTCCTTTTAACTGTTTTCAGTTTTACAAACTTCGGGGGTGAAATACATGTTACAATTGTTTACAAACATTTTATACATGGTATGTTAGCTAAGGAGGGTTACTGCTTGATCATGTGACTGGTGGGTATAACACTTAAGGCCATTAATCCTTGTCGTAGGACCGAGGGACTTGAGTGATAGATCTATTTGGGTGTAGCGAGCCCACACCCATGAGGACCAGGGTGGCCCATGTGGTGACTATGTCCACATACTAATGCCGTGGCAAAATCCGCTAGGTTTGAGTTTTCCTGCACTATTTCACACATACCATTGTCCTTGCAAACCATTGGTGATCTGTTTTTCCTTATTGCTACATACCATGATTTACATACATACAGACATACTTAAAGGTTTATTCACACAGACATAAACATGAACTCGCTCAACTTTTGTTGATGTTTTCAAATTACATGTATTTCAGGGAACTAAGTGGATCTGGCAGGTGTTTGCATGTTTCAAGCTGCGTCATGAATAAAAGATGTCATCCAAAGTCATTAGGGTTTAGGAGATGTATCTTAATCCTGAACGAGATACATGGTTCTAAACTCAGTTATATTTAAAGTCTTTTGTCGAGTCTTCGTGAACTCTATAAACATGTTGCATGGGTTGTAATTTGAATTCGGTGTCGACATTTCAGACAATTATGTTGTGTTATTTTCAAACTTAATATATGGATGAACATCTACTGGTTTTTATCATATAGTGTTGTTATGATTGATTGCTATGGTATTAAGAAAGTCACACCAATAATCACGCTTCCGCAAAAGTCAGGGTGTGACACATTTGGTTTACGAAACCACATTTTATCCGATCCTCCGATTTAGGTCCATTTATTAACGTAGTTACCTATATTAGGTGCCGTTTGATTCCGTGATCTTTCTAGCATTGCTTGGTGGTTACCTAAAGACTATTGAGCAATCTCAAGTGAGTACATAGTCCCCTATTTTACTGTTTTTTTAACATTTTGGGGTGAAACACATGTGCCTACTTGTTACTTTCGTGCTTTCCATGTTTCATATCATATGCTTGTTATGTTCATTAGTACACTTATAGTACATGATTTCATTATATTTTATGCTATGTATGTCCATTTAGTGCATACTTAGTACATCGTTTTACATTACATTTTATGCTATGTATGTCCATTTAGTGCATATTTAGTACATTTGTTTTACATCACATGCTATGTATGTTCATTTGTTGCATACTTAGTACATTTGTTTTACATCACATGCTATGTATGTTCATTTGTTGCATACTTAGTAAATTTGTTTCACATCACATGCTATGTATGTCCATTTGTTGCATACTTAGTACATTTGTTTTACATCACATGCTTACATTTTGGTATGACATTTGGTTTGTTTAAATGGGACAAAAATACGTTCATTAACATTGGCCATGCCGTTCGTTAGTAGGTAGTGGTACCATAGGAATTGACAACTCCCGTTCCTGAAATCCTAGGTATGTTTGGATGGAAGGAATGACCGAATTCGATACACATAATTCAGATAAACCTTTAATTTGTTTAAGGATTTGTCGCCACAGTCTCAAGGCTTGAATGTATGCATTTTCACAATACCGCATAAATGTTTGTATCAGTAGAGCATGCATTTATTCCACAAAACATATCTTTGATTTAAACTGTGTTTTACTTCAATACCTTGTTTTGTGCATTTTTACCTATGGTTTAGTTGATATATTTCACTTGCCATACATGATATTTGTTTACACATTACATGATTTACATTTTACATAAACATCTTGACATTTGTTTACACATTACATAATTTACATTTTGATAATAGACAATTAGTTACACATAAACATTTGACAATCAGTTTAAACATGAACAATTTACATTGGTGGTTTGTTTGGGTAAGTGATTTAAGTAACGAGGCGTGTGTAATATGATAAAAACATGGTGGATACGCCGCTGGTACTTCCTATATATAAGTGCTTTTATGATATTACATATCGTAGCGTTATTTCAACCATTTCAATTTAGACATATTACAATTTACATAATTCACATATTTTCACAAGTCATTGTTTTACAAACAGTTTATTTTATACAACTCATTTTACTTGGTTATTTAATTAACCATACACCTTTCTTTTATATAATCTGATTTCTTATCACATTTTCGTATGATTTATAAAAGAAAACACTTAACACGATTCATGACTAATTTTTATTAAAAATTTCTTTAAACTCAAAGTCATGAATCATATTTTAACAAAACCTATGTATCTCACAGGCATTTTTATGCTGACGTACCTATTTTCACATGTGTTTTCAGGAGCTGGTGCATAGGTTTGATTCAGGATACACTACTCGGGCCTTAGTGACATAACAGAAGCAAGATTAGTTTAAAAATAAATGTTATGTACTCTTGTTTCTTTCATTTAAGACAATGTAACTCTCTTGTTGATAAATAAAACATAACTTTAATTACCATGGTTGTGAAACAATAATTCTGTTACAACACTCCCCGACGTTTCCGCCGCGAATTGTTGTTTTACGTGATCGGGGAATGACAGAAGAGTTGGTATCAGAGCCAATGGCTCTAGGGAATTAGGTTATTAGTAATGCTTTGACCTAGACTATAACCTTTCTAGGACCCTAACACAAGTTATCTTGTGTTTAGATCTTAAAACATGCACTTCACCTATCCTTAGGTGATTGCCAAAACAAGAACCCAATTTTTCGAAACGGTTTTTGAAAATCAATCATCTGTTTTTAAATGATTTATTATAAGGTTTTGAACCCTTCGATTTTTCAGAATGATTTTGAAAATTTAATCATCCGTTTTTGAATGATTCTTTTGGCCTTGTGCCTTCCAAGTTTTCAAAATCTCGTCAAAGTTTTGGGTTCTAAATAGTGTGAACACGTGCAAACTGGAAGGGTGAATGCATGTACCCTGAGTTTTCTGTCAAAGGCTAGAGTGTTCATACAAATCCACATAATCGGACCAGTCACTCTTACCTGGGAACTCTTGGGGTGAGTGTTCACTTATAGGCGAGCATGTCTTCGCGATACATTATTTTTGACCCATTTACTTTGATTAGTCACTGTGTGTCGTTTGTTTGCTTTGTGGTACGGACGAATGACCACCATCTTTGCTTTTGTCGATTTTTGTTTCATCTCATTCTTTTCATCTAATCATCTCACTCATTTTTCTCTCATGTTTCCTCTTTTAGAATGCCTCCTCGATGCAAAAAACCACTACCTAATGCCGAAATGGCAACTATTATGGCGCAGCATATGGCTGTTGTACTCCCAGACATTATTGCTCAAGTTAACCAAGCCAACAATAACCAAAATGCTCCATGCAACTTCAAGAGTTTCAATTCGGCTAAACCACTCAAGTTTAGTGGTTCTGAAGGAGCAACTGGGCTCCTACAGTGGTTCAAGAGCATTGAGAGTACGTTTCGTCACATTCAGTGTTCTGATAATCGCAAAGTTGAGTTTGCATCTAGCGTGTTTCAAAAGAGGGCTTTTACTTGGTGGAACGGGGTTATGAGAGACCGTGGTGCTGAGGTTGCCTTAGCATAAACTTGGGCCGAGCTTAGGGCTCTTATGATGAGGGAATTCTGTCCTCGTCATGAACTGACGGCTTTAGAAATGGAGTTTGATGATTTGAAGCAGGATAGTGGTGAGCACCGGGCTTACACTGATAGGTATGAAGAGCTGAGTTTGATATGCCCTGACTCCGTGCAAGACATCGTCACTGGTAGTAACCCTACCACAGTTCGTCATGCAATTGAGTTAGCTGCGACATTGACTGAGTTGCAGGTTCGAAAGGGTAAGCTACACAGAAAGGGTGACAAGGGTAAGAAACAGTCAACTGATAAGGGTGAGAGCAAGAAGGGTAAGAACAAGAAGGGCAAGGATACTGGTTCTTCGAAAGGGTCTAGGAAGCGCAAGGCTTCCCAGAATTTTGCTATCACTGCCCAAGTCAACCAAGCAGCACCCAATCAGCCCGCACAACCACCAGCAAAGAAACGGTATGTAGGGAATACACCATTGTGCGACAGATGCAATAGTCACCATCAACCACAAGTTCCTTGCCGTTTCTATACCAACTGTGGGAAATCAGGTCATCTTTCTGATGTTTGTCGCTTTGCTCCCAATCAAGCTGCACGTAACCCAGCTCAGCAGGCTGCTCAACCGCCTGCTCAGTAGCAAGCACAAGCTGCACGACCTCACTTTCCTCTTGGTTCGTGCTATAATTGTGGGGACCTGAGTTATTATCGAAACCAGTGTCCAAGGATGGTCAACGCAAATCAGAATTAGGCTCAGGCTCGAGGTCGAGTCTTCAATATGAATGCTATTGAGGCGCAAGCAGACAACGAGGTGGTGAACGGTACATTCTTTGTTAACAATCAGTCTGCTTCTGTTCATTTTTATTCAGGTGCCGATAAGAGTTTTGTGTCGTTATCTTTTGAGCCATTGCTTCGTGTGTCTAGAACAAAACTAGGAAAGCCTTTGACAGTAGAAGTTGCTAGTGGTGAACCCGTTGTTCTTGATTCTGTTCTTCGCAACTGCCAGCTGAACCTTAACAACCATCTTTTTCCTATCGAACTCACGCCAATGCAACTTGGGAGTTTCGACGTTATAGTGGGTATGGATTGGTTAGCCAAGCATCACGCAGAGGTAGTTTGTTTCGAGAAGATTGTTCGTGTTCCGCTCTCGACAGGTGAGATCCTACAGGTTCGTGGTGAGAAACCTGCTAGTAGTCTCAAGCTCATGTCTTGTACCCAGGCTCGGAAGTATCTACGAAAGAACTATGTGGCCTTCTTGGCACATGTCATAGCAGATAAAGGCAAAGGTAAGTCTATTCAAGATATCCCTGTTGTTCGGGATTATCCTGAGTTGTTTCCTGAGGAGTTACCTGGTTTACCCCCAGCGCGCCAAGTCGAGTTCCGTATTGATCTTGTACCTGGTGCAAATCCTATTGCCAGATCTCCATATCGTCTTGCACCATCTGAGATGCAAGAGTTGTCTAAGCAGCTTCAGGAGCTTTTTGACAAAGGTTTTATTCGTCCTAACCTTTCACCTTGGGGTGCTCCTGTTCTTTTTGTCAAGAAGAAGGATGGATCTTTCAGGATGTGTATCGATTATCGTAAGCTTAACAAGCTTACCATCAAGAATCGATATCCCCTACCTCGCATTGATGATCTCTTTGATCAGTTACAGGGTGTTACTTGTTTTTTGAAGATTGATCTGCGTTCTGTGTATCATCAACTTCGTGTGCATGAAGAAGATATTCCCAAAACTGCTTTCCTCACTCGATATGGGCATTACGAGTTCACAGTTATGCCATTCGGTTTGACTAATGCTCCTGCTGTTTTCATGGACTTGATGAATAGGGTCTGCAAGCCTTATTTAGATAAGTTCATCATCGTTTATATTGATGACATTTTGATTTATTCTAAGACGCGAGCTGATCATGAGCAACATCTTCGTCTTACTCTGGAACTCCTAAAGAAAGAACAACTTTTTGCCAAATTCACCAAGTGTGAATTATGGCTTAAGGAAGTTCAATTTTTGGGTCATATCGTCAACGAACAAGGTATTCATGTAGATCCCTCCAAGATCAGTGCGATTAAGGATTGGGATACGCCTACTACTCCTACTGAGGTTCGTTCTTTTCTTGGTCTCGCGGGTTATTACCGCCGCTTCATCGAGAACTTCTCAAAGATTGCAGTTCCCCTAACTGCTCTAACTCAGAAGAACAAACCCTTTGAATGGGGATCCAAGCAAGAAGAAGCGTTTCAGACCTTGAAGCAGAAGCTTTGTGATGCGCTTATTCTATCTTTGCCTGAGGGCAATGATGATTTTGTCGTGTATTGTGATGCATCAAACCTGAGTCTTGGCTGTGTTCTCATGCAAAGGAACAAAGTCATAGCATATGCATCAAGGCAGTTGAAGGTACATGAGAAGAACTACACCACTCATGATCTTGAGTTAGGTGCAGTTGTATTCGCTCTCAAGATCTGGAGACACTATTTGTATGGTACAAAATGTGTGGTCTTCACTGACCACAAAAGTCTTCAGCACATCTTCAATCAGAAAGAACTCAACATGAGGCAACGACGTTGGGTTGAACTTCTAAACGACTATGACTGCGAAATTCGCTACCATCCTGGTAAGGCGAATGTCGTGGCTGATGCATTGAGTCGTAAGGAACGTGTCAAGCTTCATTGTGTTCCCGTTCAATCTAGTATTCGAGCTCGATCTGATATCCAAACCCGCATTTCTCAGGCTTAACATACTTGTGTTTCACAAGGTTTGATGGGTAAGGAATTACCCTATCACATTTAGCCTGATCTGGAACTGAAGGAAAATGGATCATATTATTTCATGGACCGTTTGTGGGTCCCAAATCAAGACAATCTTTGCACCTTGCTTATGGATGAAGCTCATAAGTCTCGTTATCCTATTCATCATGGTGCAGACAAAATGTATAAGGATCTTCGTACTCAGTATTGGTGGCCTGGTATAAAGAAAGACATTGCCTTATACGTTTCAAAATGCCTTACTTGTCTTAAGGTTAAGGCTGAACATCAACATCCTTCTGGTTTATTGGAGCAACCAGAGATTCCAGTTTAGAAATGGGAAAACATTGCTATGGATCTTATTACCAAACTTCCGCGCACAAAGAGAGGTCATGATGCCATCTGGGTAGTTGTTGATCCTCTTACAAAGTCAGCACATTTCTTGCTGATCCATGAGGATCTATCTGCTGACAAGCTTGCTAAAATCTATGTGGATGAAATTGTATCACGACATGGTGTTCCTTTGAACATTATTTTTGACAGAGATGCTCGTTTCTCATCTCGTTTTTGGAGAACCATGCAATCTGCTATGGGGACCCAACTTAATTTGAGCACAGCTTATCATCCACAATATGATGGCCAAACTGAAAGAACAATCCAGACTTTGGAGGATATGCTTAGAGCTTGTGTGATCGATTTTGGTGGTAGTTGGGATTCGTATCTCCCGTTGATTGAATTCTCCTACAACAATAGTTATCACTCCAGCATCAACATGGCTCCTTTCGAGGCTCTCTATGGTTAAAAGTGTCGTTCACCAGTCTGCTGGAATGAGATCGGTGAGGCTCAGCTTACTGGACATGACCTCATTCTAGAGACAACATATAAGGTTAAGGAAAGTTCGTGATAACCTCCAGACAGCTAGAAGCCGTCAAAAGAGTTACGTGGACCAACGACGCAAGCCATTGGAATTTCAAGTCGGTGATCATGTATTACTTAAGGTCTCACCTTGGAAAGGTGGGATCAGATTTGGAAAGACGGGAAAACTTGCACCTATATATGTTGGACCATTCAAGATCGTCGAAAGAATCGGTAAGGTAGCCTACAGACTTGAGTTACCTCCTGAACTTGGAAATGTTCATCCAACCTTTCACGTGTCCAATCTCAAGAAGTGTTTGGCTGATGAGAACCTCCACATACCACTTGACGAAATTCGTGTTGATAACACAATGCATTTTGTTGAGAAACCTGTGGAAATCATGGACCGTGAAGTCAAGTGGCTCAAACGAAAGCACATTCCATTGGTTTTAGTTCGCTGGGAATCTAAACGTGGACCAAAATTTACTTGGGAACGTGAAGATAAAATGAAAGCGAAGTATCCGCATCTTTTCTCACGAGTTTCCTCTAAACAAATTTCGGGATGAAATTTCCACAAATAGGGGAGACTGTGACACCTGTGCTTGTAATCATTGTAAACAATTCAGTTATCAATAAAACAATGTTATTTGATCCCAATATTTGTTTGTTTGTGTTTGACATTTTTCATGTTTTGATTTTTGTTCAATTTCAAACTCTATATCACTTTCTTGAGAGTTATACACAAACTGGTGCGTAAACATAATCAGTTTAATGCAACAAACACTCTAGAACATCAACATATGCTTAACATACCATAAATAACCTTTACATAACTTAGAAATAAGTTTTGAAGGCTTTGGTATGGCAAAATCAAGCTTATTCGCTTACAGGGACTAAATTCGACAAACTGTGAAAGTATGCCGATTCGTACTGTAACGGACATTCCGAAAGATGATCATAAGTTAAACATACCCTAAATATCCTTTACATAGCTTATAAATAGGCTTTGAGGGGTTCGGTATGCTAAAATAAACTTTTTAATAATTCAGGGACTAAAAGCGTCAAAAAGTGCATAAGTTTGCATTTTCGCGCATATCTTACGTTCTGAATACATCCGGACATCCAAAAATTTATGTAACCACTAAAATATTTTATTTTAGTGATTGGCATGATAAAAATTCATTCGTCACGTAATTTGGATCGTTTTTCGCGTCCGTTCGCGTTTCGTTGTAATTAACCGAATAACGTGATCGTACGACCAAACAAACCGACATCCGACATGTTTTTGAGCATGTTTCTTGTCCCCTATGCTTAGGCATCATTGTAGAGCCTTGAAAATGGTTTAACAGGCTTTAAACGTGTCGAAAATGGCCTTAGAAGCATGTAGGGACCAAAACAACAATTATTGAAACTTGTGTGCAGATCTGTAGCTCAGGCGGGCCGTGTAAGCCCTGCCCTGAGTCTTACGCGGGGCGTGTAAACCTGCCAAATGTGCATAAAGTTGTTTACAGCCATTTCCAGCCTGTTCCAGCTATTTCCAGCACTTGCAAATGGTTTTTGGGCTTCCTAGGGGCTGGTTTTAAGTGCCCTTGGTTTTAGAAATCAGGGGGCACACATGTAAGGTCCAGATCGAAGCTCAGTTTTTGATGAATGATCTTAACGGCTCTCCGAAAACTATAAATACCCCATCCCATTTCTCTCAAAACCCACATTTGATTTGATTCATTCTCTAAGTTGATGTGATTTCACTTCATACCTGAGAATAATTCGATCAAATCTCCGATTCTTGGGCCCGTTATAAGTATTCTTTCGTTCTTTTATGCGTTTTAAGCGTGAAAGTCAAACAGTGTTTGACTTTCAGCTTTAACCAGTTTATGGTCAACACGAAGTTCGTTTGAACTTCATAACGTGAGCGTAATCACGATGGTTATAGTCACTTGTGACTATACCTACTGATTACCACGTTATTTAGGCATAGTGACGAGTCGTAGTGTCACACCCTGATATTTCCACATATTACCGGTGGGCCCGGCGGGGAGTATCGTGACGTAGTTGATATCATCATTTTCAATACACACAATATAATAGCATAGCAGAAGGCTTGGTGAATATACTATTACAAACCATAATGTCTGAGTGTCCGAATGAAAGAGTATACAGACTAGATTGTAATAAGATCCACGGGTGGATCATAATAAAATACAAGAAAATAAAATAACAGACTTTAGGTATCTTAGGGATTTGCAAGATCCTCTTATACGACACCTAATAGCTCCAGCCTATTACGAGAGGTACCTGTCAATCAGTCTTTAGAAAATACGTCAGTTTACACTGGTAAATACAATTAACTGACTCTTTTGAAAACATTTATGAAAATTGATTTAAGTGCACCTGGCACAAATCATTTGTAACTTGGGACAATTATTTAAATATAATCTTGTATATAGATTTACATATTTGACATACAATTGGGGCTAGTTGGAAGCCGGTCATGATTAACCGACTCACCACTTATAGAACCCACAAAGGAGTTATCCCTAACATGTGGGTTTATATTTTAGCATTTGCATTTGTCAGGTGTATGCCTACACCCCGTGCGTAGGTCGTGGCCATTTTCAAATGAAATGAGCCGAGGATATCCATAAAATGATTTATTAATCACAATCCGATTAAATGATTTCATACCCGACCAAGTGGTATTATTATAATACCATATCCCAAGCCCGTATAAGGGAAAATAAGTTAAAAGTATTTACCTGTGCAAGTGTGAAAGGTAACTCAGCAGTATAATTCCTAAAGCTTTATGATGGTACCTTCTACTGGATGCTACTTAATCTGTATAGAAGGTTTAATAACCTATTAGGATGCTAACGGGTCTTTAGTTAAGTCAAGGACTTAGACCGGCTAGCTAGAAAGAAACTTTACGGTTCTAA
The DNA here is from genome assembly GCA_030545235.1 of Helianthus tuberosus. Taxonomy (NCBI): domain Eukaryota; kingdom Viridiplantae; phylum Streptophyta; class Magnoliopsida; order Asterales; family Asteraceae; genus Helianthus; species Helianthus tuberosus. The sequence continues at coordinate 5,142 of JARYGA010034543.1, read as the reverse complement.
ACGCTAGATTAAGCGGAGACCGGAATAGAATGTGGTTTAGACCCGACAAGCTTGGATACTTGTATAATATGGGTAATCTAAACATATTCTAGAATTTGAGGATTTAATGATAAGGTTAAACCCGTTTCGGCTATTTTGCGTAAACTAGTCACATAAACCGATCTGAACGCGTAAACGCGTAACGGGTAACAAAATGAATTATATACAAGTCTTAAGTGTTATTATGCTTAAAATATGTTAATACATCAGTAGGATGTTAACATATATGCCCAAAAAGTAATTTAAACCAATTTAAGTCCCCCGTAAGGGCATTTTGGTAATTTTAATACTTATAAAAGAGATTTTATGACAAACTGAAGTTCTGGTCCTTTATAATCAGTAAAAATATTTAATTTATCTCATTACATCAATAAGATATTACACCTATGTGAGGTTTACCATTTATGGCCAAACTATGCCCCGAAAGGGTATTTTGGTTATTTCACATAGGCTTTTCAGGGCATTTTTAGAAACCTGGGTTCATAACTTATGCCTACTGTAATAATATTTAAATTTGTTTAAAAATTCAGTAGGTAACAAGTCTTAGATGTTAAATATGGTTTTAAACCATATTATGCACCTATTTAGTGTAAAACTCGCTAATTAACGATAATCAAGATGTTTATGTAAATCTGAGATTTTAATCAGTTTTAAATGCTCAAAATAATTTATTTAATGTATAAAATCAGTAGGAAAAAGTTTGGCATTCAAATCATTTGTTAATCTCATTTTATGCTTAAAAAGGGTATTATCGCCATTAACCGAATTATACAAGAACTCTATGTTTTAAACAGATACTAATCTGACCAACAATCTTAAAATTCCTTAAAAATAATATCTTAACAGTAGGTAATGACTTTTGGTTCAAAATCCAAGTTTAAACATGCATTATGCAAGATATCGCAATTTAATTAATAAAAAGCTTCTAATTACGATATCGGGCATAACTTCTATTTGGGACCAAGAACTGATGTCAAATTTTCGAGACAAGTTTAAATATCAGTAGCAAAGGTTTTTGTCCTCTCACATTCTAAAAATCTCATTTATATGTTAAAAGGGCATTTACGGCATTTATAAGCATATTAACAAACAAGTGCATATAATTCAAACTACTAAGGACCAAGCAATATAACTCTAGAGGGTTATACTACTGAATAATGTGGTCCTAATGGAAGCTTAAAACATGGGAGAATTAAGCTTGAACGGGTCAGAACTAAAAGTCAAAGCAAAAGCCAAGCTTTTACGACTTTCGGTTATAAACTGACCTTAGACTGATAATTGCCGGGTTAGGACTGATAAAACATGTTCTAATATTAATTACCAAGTCATTAGAATGTTAAAATAAAATTTAGAACCTCTGTTTTATTAATTTAAATCATTTTTAAACTTTCTGTCCAGTTTGACTTTTTGTCAAACTAGTTTGACCCGACAATTAACTAGTCAAACGAAATAATTAGGAGGTTCCCTTTTAAGGGTTAATCACCGACCTTAATATGGTTCCATAACCACTTTTGTTTCGGTCAGTGGCTGGACCATTTGTGATTAAACCGAAAGTCAAAGCTTAATTACGATATGTTTGACTTTTCGGTTTTTAAACTAATTAAAAAGACTAAGCAGGGGTTAGAACTCTTACTAATAGTCCTTGCTATCTTTTCTACACTTGGAATTCTTCTCCTACTGCTTGCAAGCTCCAGAAGAGAGTTTATAAGTTGTTGCAAATGAAAGTGCACTAGAACACTTGAACTTATGGTCCTTTATATACTAATTTGCAAGCTTTTGGATCATTCACAGCTGTTAAGGAGGCTCCTAGGATCGCCCCAGGTGTGCTAGTGGTATCCTAAAACTGACAATAAGCTCCTGGTTTCAATTTGGAAGGTTATAAGGCGGTTAGAGCATGAAACCTGCAGCTGTCCAAAAATTCTGCCCAAATACAGGCTTTACGGACCGTAAACCAGACACCTTACGGTCCGTAACCGATGTTGAATTGTATCGCCCAGGTACCCTCCTTACGGAGGGTAAGCCTTGGTCCACGCGGTCCGTAAGAGGTTGATCAGAAAAGTAATTTCTTTTGATCTTGATACTTTTGGTCCTTCAACTTTCAACTCGATCACAATTATTTCCGAGGGCGTGTTTCAACACTATAAAGTCTCGGATTTAATAAAAGGTCACTCAGAGACATAAATTAGCATGTTGACACTTTTAGTCCCTTCGCATACATATTTTTATCATTTGGAAACTTTAGTCCTTCAGACTCAATCTTTCACATAATTAGAGTTTAGGACACGTGTCCTTATATAATTGGACACGTTTTTACGTGGTGTTACATCCTCACCCCCTTAAAAGCAATCTCGACCCCGAGATTTACTAGAATAAGTGAGGGTACTTTTGTTGCATAGTGGACTCAACTTCCCATGTATATTCGGGATCTCTACGGGCATCCCATTTGACCTTTACTATAGGCACATGCTTTCTTCAAAGCTTTTTAACCTGACGATCCTCGATCGATATAGGTCTTTCAACAAATTTCAGGCTTTCATCAATCTGTACGTCTCTATGAGACATAGCCAGTGATTCATCGGCTAGACATTTCTTGAGATAACAGATGTGGAACACATTATGAATTCCACTCAGCTCCTCAGGCAAGTTTAGCTTATAAGCTACACTGCCGACACATTCGATAATCTCGAATGGTCCAATATACCTAGGGCTTAACTTGCCCTTCTTACCAAAATGCATCACACCTTTCCAGGGCGATACTTTCAGTAAGACTTTATCACCAACCTCAAACTTTAGAGGTTTTCGACTCTTGTCAGCATAACTTTTCTGCCTATCCCTGGCAGCTTTCAGGCGATCATGAATTTGGACAATCTTGTCTGTCGTTTAAAGGACTATATCAGGTCCTGATAACTGAGCTTCTCCTATTTCTGCCCAACAAACATGTGTTCTGCATTTCCTACCATACAATGCCTCAAAAGGCGCAACCTGAATGCTAGTATGGTAGCTATTGTTATAGGAGAACTCGATCAAGGGTAGATGGTCATCCCAACTGCCTCCTAGATCAATAACACATGCACGAATCATGTCTTCCAATGTTTGAATCGTACGCTCACTCTGTCCATCTGTCTGAGGATGGTAAGCAGTACTAAAATTCAAAAGAGTGCCCAAAGATTGTTGGAAATTTTTCCAAAAGTGTGAGGTGTACCTAGTATCTCTATCAGAGATAATATACACTGGCACTCCGTGAAGGGATACAATCTTATCCACATACAACTGGGCTAACTTGTCGGAGCTATGAGTCTCCTTAATGGGTAAGAAGTGTGCTGACTTAGTCAGTCTATCAACTATAACCCATATGGTATCATTTTCGTGCCTTGTTTTAGGTAACTTGGTTATAAAATCCATGGTTACCATCTCCCACTTCCATGTGGGAAGTTCTGGCTGTTGTAGCAGACCCGATGGCTTTTGATGTTCAGCTTTAATTTGATCACAAGTCAGGCACTTAGCTAGATGTGTGGCAATAGATTTCTTCAAACCTATCCACCAATAATTAGCCTTCAAATCCTGATACATTTTGTCACCTCCAGGGTGAACTAAGTATTTGGAGTTGTGGGCTTCCTGGAGGATTACATCTCGAAGCCCTCCATGAATAGGAACCCAAATCCTTCCATTCAGTCTAAGGATTCCATCCTTACTAGGTGCTAACTGTTCAAAAGTTACACCTAACTTTTCATTTGGAAGGTTAACTTCCAAAACAGCTTCTTTCTGTGCAGCTAATAGTCTTTCATTCAGACTATTCTTTAATTCAATGCTCTTAGCATTGATCCTGATTGGTTTGACTCTTTCCTTTCGGCTTAGAGCATCGGCGACCACATTCGCTTTACCTGGATGGTAGCGAATTTTGCAATCATAATCATTTAGAGTTTCCATCCAGCGGCGCTGTCTCATATTGAGCTCTTTTTGATTGAACAAGTGTTGGAGACTTTTGTGATCCGAATAGATCACACATTTAGTTCCATGTAAATAATGTCTCCATAACTTCAGTGCAAATACGGCGGCACCCAATTCTAAATCATGGGTGGTGTAATTCTTTTCATGCACTTTTAGTTGTCGTGATGCATAGGCGATCACCTTGCCTCACTGCATAAGTACACAACCCATACCGGTGTGTGAAGCATCACAGTAAACGACAAACTCTTCAATTCCATCAGGTAAAGATAATACCAGAGCATTACTCAACTTCTGCTTAAGAATCTCAAAGGATTCTTGTTGTTTTGGACCCCAATTAAACTTTACATTCTTACGGGTCAAAGAAGTTAATGGTGCAGCTATCCTTGAGAAGTTTTCAATGAATCTTCTATAATATCCAGCTAAACCCAGAAAGCTGCAAATTTCTGTAGGCGTCTTTGGTGCTTCCCAATTCATAATGGCTTCTATCTTGGCGGGATCAACTTGGATGCCACGCTCACTAACAACATGTCCAAGGAATTGGACTTCGCGAAGCCAGAACTCGCACTTGGAGAATTTAGCATACAATTTCTCCTATTGAAGCAATCCTAAGATACATCGAAGGTGCTTCTCATGGTCAACTTGGCTACGAGAATAGATGAGTATGTCGTCTATAAAGACAATGACAAACTTATCTAAGTATGGTTTGCAGACCCTATTCATGAGGTCCATGAATGCTGCTGGTGCATTGGTGAGCCCGAAAGGCATCACTAAAAACTCAAAATGTCCATACCTTGTTCTGAAAGCTGTCTTTGGCACATCTTCAGTTCTAACCTTAAGTTGATGATACCCGGATCTCAAATCAATCTTTGAGAAATAGCTTGCCCCTTGAAGTTGAACGAATAAGTCGTCGATCCTGGGCAAAGGATAACGATTCTTGATCGTTACCTTATTTAATTCGTGATAATCAATGCAGAGGTGCATTGATCCGTCCTTCTTTTTCACCAACAATATTGGAGCTCCCCAAGGCGAAGAGCTGGGCTGAATGAAACCTTTTTCCAGTAAGTCGTCTAATTGAGTTCTAAGCTCTTTCATTTCAGTAGGCGCTAGACGATAAGGAGCTCTTGCAATAGGTGCAGACCCTGGTAGAATGTCTAT
>JARYGA010034542.1:0-28019 GCA_030545235.1 Helianthus tuberosus | reverse complement strand
AAGATCAAAAGACACTTAGAACTGATGACATTTATTACAATTAATAACTAATTAAAAGTTGAGTTAAGAGTGAGAAGATGATGAGCCTTGGAGATATAATTGCAGGGAATTTGTTGTCTAACATTAAGATTACACGCGAAGCATAAAATGAACTCTAAAACCTATGGTCTACTTGGTATGGCATGTCACACCCCAACCGATGGAGGAAACATCGGGGTATGGCACTGAGCGAAACAGATTGTCCAGAAGTTTCTATAACAATTATCATTACCAATCAATTTAAAGTAACATGTCCCATACCATGTCTCAAAAGGTAAACAAATTATTACAGACAAAATCTAGGCAAATAGTTCTATTCCGACAACTCAGATTTAAATAGAGCAATTGTTCATCTGCTTCTAGAGACCCTTGATTTAATTTGTACAGACAACTATTTGTTGGCCTCTAGAGCCTTATTCTAGCCTCGATTTCCTAGCAGATGTGCATCCTAAGCACCTGTCACATACGTTAAAATAAAGTCAATAATACATATAATATAAAGGTGAGCATACAAGTTTGATAATAGCATATAGAGTTCGAATTTCATTAACGCATAACCAGCACATACACATAGTGAAATGAGGCATGTTAGTTATCGACATAGATCCATCGATACCAATGACTGCGGGTTGACTGCCTGAGGCAGTTCGTAATATATGATTACCACCGTAATCCATGCAAGTAATTGTCCTTAACAACCCCTGCGAACAGGTGCTGAGTCCAAACTATAGTACTATCGTTGCTAAGGTAGGTAGACAGCATTCCATGTGTAAACATAACAAACAAGCATTCATAAGCCACGTACAACATGCATTAACGGTTAGCGTTCAAATAGTATTGAGTAGTGTGTTTGTTGTGATTTGAATATTCGTAACGTATGTAACACCCAAAAGTGCATAAAGCAAAAAGGGATCGAGTATACTCACAGCGATAGATGGATTGAAGGGAGCGCTTAGAGAGTAAGGTTAGCCTGAACAGATTGATAGTAACCCGATAAGAGACGCGTAAAACGATGCAAGGTGTAAGTGGCTCGGACAATAGCTAGATCGGATGGGTAATCCGATCGGACGGTCCGGTCGTGCGGATGACAATCCGTTCGGATGGTCATCCGGTCAGACAGATTGTCTGGTCGGATGACTATTCGAGTGGATTGTTTCTTCCTTTGATGTGTTTGTGTATGATGGCTTGTCCTTTGAAGTTTTCGTTGTAGCATTTTGAAAACTTTGAAGTATCTCTACCTTTCAAGTCGGTCGATCGGACGGTCAGTCGTGCGGAAGACAATCTTCTCGGATGATCTATCCGGTCGGACGATGACTCAAGTGGTGAGGTTACTTAGTGAGAACAAATCCATAGCAGGTTGTCACTCGATCGGACAATAGTCTGGTCGGGTGGCATCCTTGGTGCATTGAACATGTTGAAAATTGTTCGAGTGTTAAAGTCCAAGTATCTCTTGATCCAAAGAGTAATCCGGTCGGGTGGGTAGTCCGATCGGATAGCAATTCGTTCAATACTCAAACTTCAGATAAAGTTGGTTAAGTGTGGGACCCAAGGTGTAATCCGTTCGGGTGACCTAGTCGCTCGGGTGGCTTATCCGTTCGGGTGGTCATCCGGTCGGACAGTACTCCGTGCTGGTCGTTCCATTCGTCTTTCACTTGGATGTTTTGATTGTTTGTTGTTTTATCGAGACGTTCTGACAACGTGTTAACCAACAGAACTCCATCCTGACCCAAGTAACCCGATCGTCCAGGAATCACCCTAGTTCGACCAGTTAACCGGTTCGAGACGGTTGTTCTTGGTTAACCCGAAATCGGTGGTCTCGTGAGTAGAATCCAGATCTTGAGCTAGCACAACACCGCGAACGAGTAGGAGACTAGAACAAGGTCCGATTCTATCGGTTTTTGAGTGCATTGAGTGTAAAAGAGTTGAAAGAAGTTAGAAACCATCTTTCAATCCTTTTTCACCATGAATGTGTCTAGATCTATGCAAGATCTTTGCTTATTTGTGTGGAAATCGATTAGATCTAAGTTGTTCTTGGTGGATTGAGGCCAAAACATGAAGTTCTTCAAGAACTTATAATGACGTCATCCTAGAACACCTCAAATCTAGTGATTTCATGGTTAAAAGTTAAGATTCAAAAGATAGAAAGGTGTAGGAGTGCGTGTAGATCAAGAAAGTACAAGATTTAGGACGAGATCTTACCGGAATTGAGAGAAATCGAAGAAAAGGTGAGGAGCACGAGCTGTTCGGATAGAGGGTTTCCAAAAGTAGAAAGAATGAAAGTGACATAGGTATTTATAGAGTTACCCAAAGAGGAAAGTGTGGGTCGGTCGGATGACAACCTGGCACCAGGTCAAGTGACAGCCCGGTCGGATGGGCAATCCGGCCGGATGGCACTTGGATCGGGTGTTCGGCGATATGATTTTTGATATTTCGATTTCGATTGCGATCGATTCGAATGTGGTAGAGTTTCCTAGTCAAATTACTTTTAATCCCAACTACTACTGTCCCTTCTCCACTAATTATCATAGTTCGATTTCGATTGAGTTCGAGTGCGTTTCGAGTTTTGATTGCGATTCGATTGATTACCACACATAACATAAATAAACATGCACAAGTAACACATAAGGCACACACACACGTATATAAATAACCAAAATGCGTAGTTCGAGTTGCGAGTGCGATTACCATTCGATGTCGATTTGATTAGCATAGTTCGAGTATCGTTTTAGTTAACTTTATCGCATTGTTACTTCCTATTGTTCACAGTTGTAAGTCGATTAAATAGCGATTAACACACGTCGATTATTGTGATTATTGACACTTACTCCACATAATACAACTGAAATAAACACTTAAAAGAAATCTACTATAAGTCAAATTGCGCGAAATCGGTCATTGACTTTGACCTTGACTTTGACTTTGACTTCGGAAACACGGGGTGTTACATGGCATAATGGAATGGACGAGAGAATTGTTGGACCTACAAAAGAACAAATGATTTCTGAAAGCCAAAACATGCCAATCAGATTAAGAAATAAACAGTAGATTGAACTTATTCCCCCCAAAGATAGTGAATCTTGAACATTAATCAGAACATATGTTGAAGACATTCAAAGATCTGTTCAGAGCCTTAGAACCGTTGTTGAAGAAGAAGAAGAAACCATTGTTCAATGGCCAAAGCCCTATTAAAGCAAAGAACTGATCATGAAGCCAAACACATGTTTGAAACAAAGCAACAGAGGTTTGAAGAAATAAGAGTTTTATTCATTATAGCAGTATTTAGCCTAGAACAGAGTTTGTATGTAATAGATCAGATGTTAGATTCACGCAGATGTTTACTAACATCTGTCAAATCTATTCTGTTAAGAATGTTAGATGTCACTATCAAGGTGATGTCAATTGATTTCCAACAGAGCTTTAGTACTTGTATAAATAGATCTCACCTGTTAGAGATCTATTTTATCACATCACTTACATTCACGAACAACAAAGTTGAGTGATCAGGCTGAGGGGGAGTTAGTATAATCTTTCTGTATTTGTAATCATTTTGATTATCAATGAAAAACAGTTTGATATAACTTTCCACTCTTGTATGCTCATTTAATTCCGCAATTTCCATTGTTTATATAAAACTCATTCATACTTGTTCATCAAAGCATACTAAGAGCATCTCAGATCCTAACAGTAATGGAATGGACGATGTAATGGAATTGATCATTACCATTCCATGTCTGGTTTGGTTACCATGTGAGATTGAAATGAATTATTAGTTTGGGTTATTTGGTAGGAAAGAATAGACGAAGAAACAAAATTGATGGTGACTGACGTTAGTCGGTGGTGGTAAGTGGTGAGAGGTGACAGTGGTAGCTGACGTGGAGCGAGGGTGTATGATTTTTATTATATTTTTAAGTACTTTTTTTTACACTTTTATCAAGTTTTAAATTTATAAAACACGATATAACACTATCACTCTCTACAATACGCTAGGGAAAGTGCACCCATCGTTGGCGTAACATAGTGATGGTAAGATACCGAGTTCGTCCAAGGACACAAGAGCTTTTGATACCAAAATATCATCGATATCTAAACTAATCAAATTTTGAGAAAACATTTTTAATAAGTAAAATAAAGAAACTAAATAAATAAACGAACAAATAGACAAGATACAATCACTTGGCTCCGACTCATCTTTTAAGTATCCTTTGACGATTTCCGCACTTTGGGCTTTTTTAGAGATTATCTTAGTTATAGTGGCATGTCCTTCTTTTGGAGGCAACGCTACCCACAGCCATATTGGTCAGAGTCAGCAGGGATACAGTCCCGCAAGGCCGGAATATTAAAAGATAATTAAGTAAGTTATTAATGCAAAATGTGGCATGTCCCTCTTTTGGAGGTAACGCTACCCTTAGTCAATGGACCATTGTACTTGCTGTACTATCCAAGATTTGCATATCTGGAAGTTGACCACGACCCGTGTCCATGAGACACGGCCCCGTGTCTCTTGTCTGCTTCTGTTTGTCTTCTTCTTCCTGGAATCTTGGGTGGGGCACAGCCCCATGCCCGGCAGGCATGACCCGTGCTTGTCTTCTGATTTGTTGTTTTTGGCCTTGGGGTAAAGCTCGGAGTGTTGGTATATTGTATCAACTTCCCTTCTTTTGTATCCATGCTGGTTTTTGCCGTTAATTTGTTCCTTTTGTACATTTAAGCTCTTTTAATCTTAAAAATCAAAAGTATACAAAGAAACGCACTTTTCCAACATTAGTACAAAAAAGGTTTGTTTTTATACCTTATTTGATATAATTTATATGTTGCATTTGGCGCATATCAGTAGCGGTGGTCGGAGGTGGCGGCGGTGGGTGGTGGTGGCGGGGGCGCAGGTGGGTGGCGGCGGCGATAATGATGGTGGGTGACGGTGGCGATGCTGGGTGGTGGTAGCAGAAGTGGGTGACACGACCGAGCGGCGGTGGTGGGTGGTGGTGGCAGGGGACGGCGGGATTAGAAGTGTCAACGGTGGATGGCAACAAAGGTGATTGTGGGTGGCGGTGGATGTGACACCCCAGGAAAACCAGGAAAACCATACAACTTAACAAGCTTCCTCAGTGAGTACTTACCAAATTTCGGGACGAAATTTCTTTCAACTTGGGGATAATATGACAACTCGTAATTTAGAACCCGTCATTGTATCTCGATGTAACATGCTTGAACGTTATGTAACTAGTTGACATGTCGGTTTAATTAATGATATAAGTGAATATTATGTGAATATGTGATGTGCTTATGTGTATGCGTGTGATTATGTGACCCGAGACACAAGGACCCGACTCGAGACCGCTCGGTCTCGAGTGAACAGCTGGGCCGGTTGGGCCGTGCACCCCTAAGGCCACTCGGAATCCACTTAGAGTGCACCACCTTGTATAAAACCCAAAACCTACACTCACTCTCACACACACTCCCCTACACACTCTCTCTCTCTCTAAAACCATCACAAACCTCCTCTCATCTCTCTCTCGGATTCAACCGGAGGCACCAAGGCTCTCGGATCAAGCTCGAGATCGTCACCCGGAAGTTGGTTCATTGATTCTTCACACCCTCAACATCTAACCGGTTAGTACCTTGTAGTTGTTTGGTTAAACTGAATGATAAGTCATAAGTATGTAGCAACCGGTTAATGTTTTTGATGCTCACTAAGTGTTTATGTGAATGATGGTGTTACTTGCTTGGAATGATTAAATGATGGATGTCATATGATAACTCTTGTATGATGATGAGTGGCTAAGATATTTGAATGGTGAGTGTATGGGATGCTTACGATCATTCGATTTATGTTAGAAGTTATAGGACAAATGTTGTTTTGGAGAATAATATGCAAAGTTGTCATAACATATAGATTGTATGAATACATATTCCTGTTTTGAGTAAAACGCATGCTAGACTTAAGATCTGAATGATCATGTTTGCATAAATGATGAAAACCCTAGATGAAGAACTCATTGAATAAGATATGAATATTCAAAATTTGCTATGTTTGATCCATTTGAATAGGATGTTAGATAACAAAACATGTTTGTGAACCCTCATTGGATAGGACACCAAATCATGAAATTAGAATTCTATTGGTTCGTACAAGTCTTGGAAGCACACCAGAATCAGCAGAGAAACAAGTCGAGACCTCTGGTTTCGACTCGAGACCATCAAAATGGAAACTCAAGACCAACCTGCACATCTTAAGTAACTCGAGACCTATGGGGTTGCGACTCGAGACCAACCCATGACAACTCAAGACCTCGTGACCTCGACTCCAGACTGGACTCGAGACCTTTGAAGTTGCGACTCATGCCTACACTACTCGAGACCAGACGCCCATGACTCGAGACCATCCTGGTTGCGACTCGAGACTGCATGTTCTCGAGTCGAGACCCCCTAGTCTCGATTGGGCTGTTTGACTAGGTTATTGGGCCACCAAGTGTGACAATGTGTTTTGGGCTTGTATCTGTGCTGCTATGCTACGTGCTGATTAAGATTTAGAACAGGCCCAATATCTTAAAAGAATAATCGTATGATATGCATGCTATGTGTTAGATACGTGTAGGATATACGTGACTTCTTTACATCCAAACCTGACCTATACTGGTAACCATATTAGGACGTGGTGACCAGCATACTTGACCAAATAAACTAAACTGCCGAGCAACCCAAGGTGAGTTCACACTCTCTACAAAACATGGGATTCCCAGGGGTTGGGAATGGGGTTAAGGAACATGGATTCCTCGTCCTTTATTGGGTAGGACAGTGCTGGTTCAGGAATATAATTCCTCGTCTTCTTGGACATATAACTTTCACTATACCAAAACTCTATCATGAAGTCCCTCCTTTTTATATCGACTTAATCGCCGGGCCAATGGCGAGCGGGTCATTAGTTAGATAGCGTTATTTAGGTTTGACAAACCTCACACCGTGCCGCAGAGGACGGGCGTGAACTAATGGCTCTGGGCACGTCAATGATGATAGACATTGACAATTCAGGGCACATAAACATGACTACAGTCAGCAGTCGATATGTAACGAGTCTAGTAGCATGAACATGGGGTTGCCCCCACGGCCGTAGAGCCAGATAATTGAACATGGGGTAGCCCCCACGGCTGGACTGCCAGAGCAATTGGGTTAAACAAATCACGTTTTCAACTACGGGGTAACCCCCACGGCAGGATGCCAGATAAAGGAAACTGTTTTCGAAACAACCTAAAACGAACACCCAACTGTGAACTCGCTCAACATTCTTGTTGACTCGTTACTACGTGCTTTGCAGGTCAATAGGTACTTAGCTGGAGCTTGCATGGAAAGGAGTCGTTGTGGGACATGGACAGCTGTGTGCCATGTTAAACTTTGAAACAATTAAACTTATGTTTTGGATTTAAACGTTATGCTTCCGCTTGCAATTTAAACTATGTTTTGTTTGGACACCAATTGTGCTGGTTGGAGTTTTATAATCACTTACATGCTTGTTCAATATGATTGGTGGCTGGATCCTGGTCAGCCACGCCTCCAAGCGGTGGTATTCCGCAGGTGGATTTTGGGGGTGTGACAGATTGGTATCAGAGCCATTGGTTATAGTGAACTTGGTTTTAATAAGGGAAAAAGTTTTATTAAAATCAGACTATAACCTGTACAGTGCCCTACGATCCACAACGACGCTTCACTCCACATGCAAGGCTCGACATTCTAGGTGATATGATCTATGTATATATTGCCTACTTATTAGTTACATAGTGCATTGCTCATGGTATGCTCGGTTAGTATAACTACTGTTGCTTGAACACGTGTGTGCTTACTCTCTTCTGTCATCGCATTTTCGCGAACCCCTCTCACTCATGATTCCTCTTGATGTGAAGATCATGTCTGGACGCGTTAACATGACTCAAGCCCAGTTGACGGCTCTGATTAACGAACAAGTTGCTGCGGCACTTGCAGCTGCACACGCAGGAGGTATATCCTGCAGTCCAAACTCATTCTAGGATCTTTAGATCCTACTCTCGTGAACCAACCTTTGTGTTAAACTCTGTCCTTTCTTTCGCCCACAACAGGTCAACATGCTCAGCCACCTGTGTGTACCTTTAAAACTTTTATGGACTGCCGACCCACTACTTTTAGCGGCACTAAAGGAGCCGTAGGTCTCCTCCACTGGTTTGAGAAGCTCGAGTCAGTTTTCGAAATGTGTGAATGCCCTGAGGCGCGCAGGGTGAAGTATGCTACCGGTACTCTCGAGGGTTTAGCTCTCACATGGTGGAATGCTCAGGTCTAAATGCTGGGGTTGGTTGCTGCTAACGCCACCCCATGGAACAATTTTAAAGAAATGATCAAGGAGGAATACTGCAGTCGTGATGACATTCACAAGTTGGAGGTAGAGTTCTACAACCTCAAGATGACGGGATCAGAAATTGAGGCGTATACTAAGAGATCGAATGAGCTTGCATTATTGTGTCCTACTATGGTGGACCCTCCAATTAAGCGTATTGAACTCTTTCTCAAGGGCTTAGTGCCAGAAATCCAAAGTCATGTGACTTCAGCAAACCTCGCCACCATCCAGCAGGTTGTTCAGTTGTCTCACCGTCTCACTGATCAGGCAGTGGAGCTGAACAGGTTTCCAAAGCGTATAAGTGCTACAGCCACTTCGGATGCTCCTAGTGACAACAAGAGAAAATGGGATGGAGCTTCAAGCAAAGGTTCAACTTCTGTGCAATCTCAGTCTCAGCAGAGAAAGACTGATGAGTACAAGAGCCCCAGCCAGCAATCATCTGGTGGTCAAAGTCATGGTGGGTACAAGGGGAATCACCCCAAATGCAATCGCTGCAACCTACACCACAGCGGGCCATGCACCAGGGGTAACTGTCATCGGTGCAACAAGCCAGGTCACGCCGCCAAGGACTGCAGAAGCTTGTACCCCGCAAACCAGAATCGTCAACAACAAGCCCCTCAGAACCAGCGACAACAACAGCAGCAGCAAGGTATCAACAAAGGGTGCTTTCAGTGTGGAGCTGAAGGCCATTTCAAGAAAGATTGCCCCCAACTGAACAGGAAGCAGAACAACAACAACAATAACAATAATCAGGGGAATGGTAACAATGGGAACAACAACAACAATGGTGCCAGGGGGCGGGTGTTCATGATCGGTCAAGGTGAAGCAAGGAATGACCCCAATGTTGTGATGGGTAAGTTCCTTCTCGACGAATTTTATGTTACAGTTTTATTTGATTCGGGTGCCGATACTAGCTACGTGTCACTAGAAGTTAGTCAAATGCTTAAGCGTATTCCAACACCTTTGAACAACAAGCACACCGTAGAGCTGGCAAATGGTAAGAGTTTAGAGGCCGCACACGTAGTCAAGGGTTGTAAACTTATTCTTGCTAACCAGACCTTCTCTATCGACCTTATTCCTATCGTCTTGGGTAGTTTCGACGTTGTCATTGGGATGGATTGGTTATCCCAACGCCGAGCAGAGATTCTTTGCAACGAGAAGATTGTTCGTATTCCTGGTTTAGGCGATGAACCTCTCATGATTCGTGGCGACAAGAGGGGTGCTGTCGAGAACATCATCTCTTTCCTTAAGGCCCAGAAGTGCTTGCGAAAGGGCCACACTGCCATTTTGGCTCTCGTTACTGACACCTCGGAGAAAGAGAAGAAGATAGAAGATTTTCCAATTGTACGCGACTATCCTGAGGTATTTCCTGAGGAATTACCTGGCCTTCCGCCTCATCGTCAGGTCGACTTTCAGATTGAACTAGCTCCTGGAGCTGCGCCTATAGCTCGTGCACCTTATCGTTTAGCTCCATCAGAGTTGGAAGAACTCTCTACGCAACTACAAGAACTCTAGGATAAGGGTTTTATTCGTCCTAGCTCTTCGCCTTGGGGAGCTCCAGTACTATTCGTGAAGAAGAAAGATGGTACCTTCAGAATGTGCATCGACTACCGGGAACTCAACAAGGTGACCGTGAAGAATTGTTATCCCCTACCACGTATTCACGACTTGTTCGACCAGCTGCAAGGGTCGAGCTACTATTCAAAGATTGATTTGAGGTCGGGATATCACCAGCTGAGAGTCCGAGAAGAGGATGTCTCCAAAACAGCTTTTAGAACTCGTTATGGACACTATGAGTTTTTGGTCATGCCTTTTGGGCTGACAAACGCACCTGCGATTTTCATGGACTTGATGAATCGAGTGTGCAAGCCTTACCTGGACAAGTTCGTTATAGTCTTCATCGACGACATCCTGATCTATTCTAAGAGTCAGGAGGAACACGAGCAGCATCTACGACTTATTCTGGAACTCCTTCGAACAGAACAGCTTTATGCAAAGTTCTCGAAATGCGACTTCTGGCTTCGTAAGGTCCATTTCCTAGGCCACGTGGTGAACAAGGATGGGATTCACGTTGACCCATCCAAGGTAGATTCGATTAAGAACTGGCCTGCACCTCGTACACCAACGGAAATTCGCCAATTCTTGGGTTTGGCAGGTTACTACAGGAGGTTCATTAAGGATTTTTCCAAGATTGCACAGCCTCTCACCTCACTAACGCAGAAAGGGGTTGTTTATCGATGGGGAAATGCACAGGAATTAGCATTTCAGCATTTAAAGGATAGACTTTGCAGCGCACCTATCCTTTCGTTGCCAGAGGGCACAGATGATTTTGTGGTTTACTGCGACGCATCAATTCAGGGTCTTGGTTGTGTATTGATGCAATGAGATAAAGTTATAGCCTACGCCTCACGCCAACTTAAAGTTCATGAAAGGAACTACACTACACAAGATTTAGAGCTGGGAGCTGTTGTTTTTGCACTTAAGATATGGAGACATTACTTGTACGGTACTAAGTGCACCATTTACACCGATCTCAGGAGTCTCGAGCACATCTTCAAACAGAAGGAGCTAAACATGCGTCAACGACGATGGGTCGAGTTATTAAACGATTACGAATGTGCAATCAAGTACCATCCTGGCAAAGCCAATGTTGTGGCTGATGCCCTTAGTCGAAAGGACACTACGCCTAAGCGCGTGCGAGCATTGCAACTCACTATCCAATCTAGTCTTCCTTCCCAGATACGAGCTGCTCAGATAGAAGCGTTGAAACCAGAAAACGTCAGGGCTGAAGCCCTACGCGGCTCAAGGAAACGATTAGAACAAAAGGAAGACAGTGCACACTACGTAACGGGACGCATTTGGGTCCCACTCTATGGCAACTTACGAGAGCTTGTGATGGATGAAGCACATAAGTCTCGTTACTCGGTACATCCTGGCTCGGATAAGATGTACCACGATATCAAAACTACGTATTGGTGGCCCAGCATGAAGGCCTACATAGCAACTTACGTCAGCAAGTGTTTGACTTGTGCGAGAGTCAAGACTGAATACCAGAAACCCTCAGGCCTACTCCAACAACCAGAGATACCACAATGGAAAT
Source organism: Helianthus tuberosus (assembly GCA_030545235.1). NCBI lineage: Eukaryota > Viridiplantae > Streptophyta > Magnoliopsida > Asterales > Asteraceae > Helianthus > Helianthus tuberosus. The sequence continues at coordinate 16,527 of JARYGA010034542.1, read as the reverse complement.
GGGAGCAAATTTCCATGGATTTTGTTACTGGCCTACCTAGATCTCAACGTGGTAATGATACTATTTGGGTGATCGTGGATCGACTCACAAAGTCTGCACACTTCTTGGCTATCAAGGAAACAGATAAGTTCTCCACTCTAGCTGAAGTATATCTCAAGGAAGTCGTCTCGAGGCACGGGGTGCCCACCTCCATTATCTCGGATCGTGATGCACGTTTTACTTCAGAGCTGTGGCAAGCAATGCACAAATCCTTTGGCTCACGATTAGACATGAGCACAGCGTATCACCCTCAGACGGACGGGCAGTCTGAGCGCACTATTCAAACCTTAGAAGACATGCTTCGTGCATGTGTAATCGACTTTGGCAACAGCTGGGAAAAGCATCTGTCACTTGTGGAATTCTCGTACAATAACAGCTACCACACCAGCACTAAAGCTGCTCCGTTTGAGGCATTGTATGGGCGTAAATGCCGGTCACCTCTTTGTTGGGCAGAGGTGGGGGATAGTCAGATCACTGGTCCAGAACTTGTGGTAGATACAACCGAACGAATTGCTCAAATACGACAACGCATGGCGGCAGCTCGTGACCGTCAGAAAAGCTACGCCGATAAAGACAGGAAACCACTCGAGCTCCAGGTTGGGGAGCGTGTACTATTCAAAGTTTCACCCTGGAAGGGTGTGGTTCGTTTTGGCAAACGAGGCAAACTTAACCTACGATACGTCGGACCTTTTGAAATCATCGAGAAAATAGGTAAGGTGGCCTACAAACTGAACTTACCAGCAGAACTCAGTGCAGTTCACAACGTTTTCCATGTGTCGAATCTGAAGAAGTGCCTGTCAGATGAGACCCTCGTAGTTCCTTTGAAGGAGCTCACCATCGACGAGCAGTTACGATTCGTCGAGGAACCAGTTGAAATCACGGACCAGGATGTTAAGGTCCTCAAGAACACTAGAATACCTCTCGTCCGAGTTCGTTGGAACTCACGTCGCGGCCCAGAGTTCACCTGGGAACGCGAAGATCAGATGAAACAAAAGTATCCCCAACTATTCGCAAACAGTACAACCACTACTGAGGCTGAAACTACGGAATTTCGGGACGAAATTCTAGATCAACGGGGGGAGGATGTGACACCCCAGGAAAACCAGGAAAACCATACAACTTAACTAGCTTCCTCAGTGAGTACTTACCAAATTTCGGGACGAAATTTCTTTCAACTTGGGGATAATGTGACAACTCGTAATTTAGAACCCGTCATTGTATCTCGATGTAACATGCTTGAACGTTATGTAACTAGTTGACATGTCGGTTTAATTAATGATATAAGTGAATATGTGATGTGCTTATGTGTATGCGTGTGATTATGTGACCCGAGACACAAGGACCCGACTGGAGACCGCTCGGTCTCGAGTGAACAGCTGGGCCGGTTGGGCCGTGCACCCCTAAGGCCACTCGAAATCCACTTAGAGTGCACCACCTTGTATAAAACCCAAAACCTACACTCACTCTCACACACACTCCCCTACACACTCTCTCTCTCTAAAACCATCACAAACCTCCTCTCATCTCTCTCTCGGATTCAACCAGAGGCACCAAGGCTCTCGGATCAAGCTCGAGATCGTCACCCGGAAGTTGGTTCATTGATTCTTCACACCCTCAACATCTAACCGGTTAGTACCTTGTAGTTATTTGGTTAAAATGAATGATAAGTCATAAGTATGTAGCAACCGGTTAATGTTTTTGATGCTCACTAAGTGTTTATGTGAATGATGGTGTTACTTGCTTGGAATGATTAAATGATGGATGTCATATGATAACTCTTGTATGATGATGATTGGCTAAGATATTTGAATGGTGAGTGTATGGGATGCTTACGATCATTCGATTTATGTTAGAAGTTATAGGACAAATGTTGTTTTGGAGAATAATATGCAAAGTTGTCATAACATATAGATTGTATGAATACATATTCCTGTTTTGAGTAAAACGCATGCTAGACTTAAGATCTGAATGATCATGTTTGCATAAATGATGAAAACCCTAGATGAAGAATGTTAGTGCATTATGTGTCTATCGCCTCCGTCAATCTAGTCCGTAGCAGAAACATAAGAATTCTAGCATTTTATTATAATATCTAGTTAAAAAGGGCAAGGTGGCAAACTTGTAAATAAGGAGAAATCCTTATATTCCTTGTGCCTATAAATAGGAAGATATAGTGTTAGGTTTAAGACTTTTGGCTCATTTGGAGATTTAGAGATCTAATCCTAGAGAGAGAAAGTCTAGAGAGAGAAAGTCTCTCTACGTGATTCACGGCTTTGTACACGACATCATACTAATAGAATCACGTCATTTGTACGTTCTTGTGTGTTCGGTCACGCACGTTCACGGATTCCGCACGTCGAACGTTCGTTACGCAATTGTACGGTGTTGAAACCGACCCTACAAGTGGTATCAAAGCTAGGAGCTCGATTGCACTGATCAAACACATTGATTCGTACTAGATTTCAGTGATTTCAGATCTGAATTTCATCATTTCTTCATCTTCTACTCATTCTTTCACGTTTTTCACTGTTTTTCGTCAAATTGAACGGGATTTTACGGTCCGAATCGGCTGATTTTTTTATATGTTGTGCGAAAACACCTGATCCATAACCCTACCAAGTTTCAGATTCAAACTCCTAGCCGTTTAGGAGAAATTTGAGTTTTTAGGTCCGATTTTGCGTCAAAAATTCTGATTCCGCTCGTAAAGTCATAAAAATCAGATTCCGCTCGTGAGACACATTCTGATTCCGCTCGTAATCAGAAAAATTCTGATTCCGCTCGAGAAGTTCAGCTTGATTCCGCTCGAAATCAGATAAATTCTGATTCCGCTCCAAAAGTTAGTTTCTGATTTCGCTCAAAATCGAAATTAGAGATTCCGCTCTTGGGATTCCGCTCCAAAGATCACGAACTTTCTGATTCTGCTTGAATTGTGACACGGTGAATTTTGAAAATAGTGAAACATTTTACGAGGTTACCAGTTGTTGGAAAAAGACATCACGTGAATCTGATTTAATCAATATCTAGGCCATACAACAATTCATTAATATCACATTTGTCGAGATTCATTAATTCAATGAGATTTTTGATGTGTGTTGTCAGCCACGAGTATTGAAAAGGGAATTCATTAAAGCAATTAATGTGAATTTTGAGATCCAATGAGATTTTGAGTAGTGAACTTAGTTTGTCGGCACAATTAATACACCTCATCTTTTCACAAATCTCGGCCCAATCACTTAATAAAATCAAAAGTAATTGTCAGTTGGTCACGTGAACATTTTGGATCAAGCGATTGCATGTGAAGATATCAGTTTGCATGTGGGTTGAAGTTCAATAAAATTCAAAAGGTCCAATTAGATATATGATGAATTAACTGATTTGTCGGCTTATATGACCATGTGATTATTTGCTTTGAGGCCCAATCATATTTGGTTAATTTTCGAAGTTGTTGGCCACTGTTGTAATTCACGTGAATTCCTGAATCCATTAATTGCTCTAAGTGTTAGGCCCAATCAAAGTAAATTGAATTTTCGGATTAATTTTGCTTAGTTGTTTGATCCTATCACCGACCCAATAAAGCTTATCTGCCCAATAACATTTGAAGTGTGTTAAATTCATTTGTCGGTTAAGTGGGTTGTTTGGCCCAACCACAGTTGAACATTAATATCATTGTTGTCACCCACATATTAACGGCGGCCCATGTGATTGAGATATTGAAACATTTGATCGACCCATTTATTAACAATTGTATCAGTTCATTTTCAGGCCCATTCATTCAGTGATTTCACCCAAACAACATTGGAATGATTCCGCAAATCTTCGACACGAGTCTTAGATTAATTTCGTTAAAACACACTTTCACGTATTCAGTTCGTTTAAAACTGATCGTTTGTTTGTTTGTTTGCAGGTGATTCGAGGTGATTTACAAGGTGCAAATACTAAAAAGTTGTTTTTAAGTTGTGGTTAAAAAGTTTGACGAAAAGGAAAACAAGAATCTTGAAAATCTAAATGATTGGCATTGTGAATCTTGGTGTGGGAGATTAAGTGATAAGGATGTTTATGTTAAAAGATTCAAAAAAAATTTATGTAAAAAGAATGAATCAGTGGAGGAGTTGAAAGAAAGGTTTTATGAGCTAATCATCAAGTTAGAAAAACATAAGATATATCATTCAAAAGATGAAAGAATTTCAAAATTTGTTGATGCTTTACCTTTGGAATGGGATAAATTCGTGAATAACGAAAAACGGAATTCTAGTTTATCACGCTATGATTTAAGAAGTTTCATCAATACAATTACAAATCATAGGAATCATGAAGATTCAAGAAAAAGGAAGTTATTGGATGAAATAAAAGAAGAATCGGAAAGGATAGACTTGGATGTAATCATTGAAATGAGGAAACGAATCACTGTGTGTCTTGCAACAAAAAATGTTATGAAATACGATATTAAGAGGGGTTGTTATATTGATGAATATTTGAATCCTCTTGATTTTGTTAAAATTTTCTGTGCAGGAACATACAAGATGGAAACAAAGAAAGAAGCTGATGATGGAAAGATGAATGGAAAATGCTTGAAATGCGAAAAATCAGAAACAGACAATGTCAAACTTCTGAAGAATGTAGAGAGTTTAACATTGGAAATCAAAAGCTTGAAGGATGAGAAAGAATTTGATAATAAACATATTTTTGAAATGAGAGAAAATTGTGAGAAATTGACGTCTGAAAATGTTAAACTGTTGAGTAGTTTGGACAGTCTGACATTGGAAATTAACAATTTGAAAGAAAAAGAAAAAGATTTTCAAAGTCAAATGAAGGTTTTAGAAGATGAAAAGTCTGTTATTTTTAACAATAATCTTGAAAAACAGATTGAAATAAATTCTCATCTTCAGAAGATTATTCGACTTGAAAAAGAAGCTGAATGTGATAAAAAGAAAATCAAAGATTTAGAGAATAAATTGAAAAGTTTTGTGACTTCTGCATCATATGTTTGTCCAAAACTGATCAATTCAGTTCCAATAAGTGACAATGTCACAAATTTTGACAAAGTCAAAATTGAAGATTGTGATGAAATATCTGATGATGAAAAAGAAAAGAAAAGAAAAATATTTTTAGATTTACAAGAAAAATTTAAAAATACTGTTTTGCAATCTACTGAAACAGGTGAATGTTCTAAACAAAAACCTATTAAGAAGAGTGTAGAACAGAAACAAAAAGTTAAAAATTTTAAAAATTTTAAAAATGAAAATAAAAGCTCATCAGATAAGTCATCCAATCATTATCAAAAATCACAAAAATCTAAAAATGAAAACTCACAAAATGTTGGTAATAAGTGGTGCAGGTTTGACCACAGTGCTCAAAAGCCAAATCCAGCATTGAAGAGGAGAAATGACTATAACCAAGCCAAACAATGTTATGATCTGAAGGTTTGGACTGACAGAAGTGGATGGTACGATAACAGAGTGTGCTACACCTGTGGTGTGAGAGGACACATTGCTGTTAACTGCCAGAATTGGAATTATGAAACAAGAAGATGCTATAATTGTCATATCAGAGGACATATTGCCAGAGATTGCCCAAGGAGATCAATGGGAAGGTCGAGGGTTGAATCTCAAAGAATGGAAAAGAAACCAGTCAACGTCAAGCCCAAAGAACAGAAGGTTCAAGAACCTAAAGTTCAAGAAAAGAAAGTGAAGCTTTCTCAGGGGCAGAAAGACAGACTGAGGAAAAAGAGGAAGAAGGAAAGAGAATATCTGGAGAAAATTTTGTCTTCGGGTTCACCGGACAGATTGAATAAGAGTTCTGATGAATCAACTAACTCGATTGCAAAGTCAAGCAAGACGAATTCATCGGATACAAATCTGAGGACGAAAGAAGAAAAGAAGAAGAAGAAAATGGTCGGCGATGAATCTGATGTGTCAAAGTCAGACAAGCCACCATCAGGCAATGAATCTGACAGGCCAAAGTCAGACAAGCCATGTGCAGGCAATGATTCTGGTTCATCAAAGCCAGAAGAGCCTGTTGTTGAGGTAAAATCTGAGAATTCAGGTTTAACAATGGATGATGCAAATTTTCCATCATTGTTGAATAAGAATTCAAAATCACCCAAAGCTGGTCAGGCTTGGGTGAGTCTGTTTAAATGAAAAACCCTGACTTGCCGGAGTTCCCAGGTTGGTAAGCGTGGAACATGAATCGGCATCTTTCTTGAGAAATTTCACTCTGGTGATTTTTTACCTTACATGTGGTAAATCAGGGACATTAAGTTGTACTTGATTTTCTACAAGTGTTTGTGTTGATAGAATCTTGAACTGTTATATCTTTCAAAATGTGTATGAAGAAAACAATGTGATGAAGTAACTCCTAACCAACAAGTGGTTTGTTAATTCAACAAAACTAATTTTTTACGAAAAAACCATTTTGATTAAAACAAACTTAAGTGTTTTGAAATATAAATGGGAAAATAGTTTATTGTCAGGGGGAGTTCTGATTGTTAAGCCGAGTGAATGGCGAATTGAAGCGATTCGATATCAGTTTGTCATTTTTGTACAGTTTGTTTTCAAATTTTCTCAGAAAATCAAAATTGAAACATATTTTGATTTTAGGGGGAGAAAATTTTTTAATTCAAACAGAAAATTTGAAAATGCCAAAAACATGATAAAATGAAAATGAGTTTTGGTGTATAAAAGAGGAAATGATAGTACATCAGTAGATGATCACAGCATGCTAAAGATATGGAAAGTTAAAAAGAGATAAACGGTCTCACTGATGATATGCCAGTAGGTTTTTGCACATTCAGTAGATTGTGACGAGATATAAACCTAAATTCAAACTTGCTTATATCGTGGGTAACATCTCTCGGATATATGGGTAACCCCCGAAATCTTGTTTGAAAGATTCCTTTTTCTGATATACTAGGTCTTTATACTCAGTGATATCTGGGGTATTATTCCAGGACTTCTGCTGAACGGTAGTTCTGACCTAGTCCTCGAATAATACTTTCTGCAAATGCTTGAAACATAGCATCACCCTCAGCATAAATGATAAGACAATAAAATTGCTTAGCAATGCTGTTGTAAAAAAGATCCTCTAAAGGGGACACACCCAAAAGTTGAGTCATGATCTCTCTGCTGAACGGTAGTTCTGACCTGAGCTCTCATGATTCTTCATAAATTATTAACCCCTTACAGATATCATTTGTGTTATAATTACCTGTAAGACTGAATATTGGGATCTGGATACGGGAGCATATTCTGAGGTGGGGCACGTGATTAAGTTTAAGTATCTAAGACATTAAACTCGTATCTCGAAGCAGTTGAACTTTGTGTGAAAATTTAAGTGGACCAGTATACTGACAATCAAGGTGAATCGTTTAGAGCTTAAAATGATTAAAGCTTAACGGTGCTAGTGATTTGTATCATGAACCGATATGATCCTCTTACACAAACTCACAAAAATATTGTTTGTACATATTTCTTTACTGTATTTCTTTATACTCAAAAATCCAAAAAGATTTTCGAAGTGTTTTAGCATAAAATTTTGAAAATACAAAAAGATTTTCGACAACTGATGTTGAAGAGTTGATTTTCAAAATTCGAAGAGCTAAACATGATGAACAGGGTTGGGAGAATATGTTGAAAACTTTGAATGTCATATACAAATGTTTTGAAAGATTGAGGGGTTCGTTAATCAAGGTCATTCACTTGAACTTGATGTAACTATACAGATTGATGAATGAATGATTTCTACCAAGTAAGTTTCTTAAATATAAGTGTTATAAATTTGTGAAACTTATGTTATGGGTAGAGGATTTGCAGGTTAACCAGGTTTCAAATCCTGAGCAGATACAGAATAGATCCAGGAATTGATCCTGAAATTGTGAACCGATGAAAGCCAGACTACGATCCCGACAGCTGAGTCTAAGGGGGAGTCTGAAGACGAGCTCAACGCAAGAGGAAGCGTGGATTCAAAGAGCCAGATAACTATCTTGGAGGAGCTTGTATTCGGAAAGGCAGGTGACGATCCCAAAAGCATTGAAGCTTGTCGATAGGGGGAGCCTGAAGAAAGAGTCTACCGAGAGGGGGAGCAACGGAAGCTCGTAGACAGATCCACGGGGATTCTGTTCGAAAGAGAGAAAGACAGGAAGCTATGAGATTGACTATGGCAATATCCAAGGGGGATTCTGTTAGTGCATTATGTGTCTATCGCCTCCGTCAATCTAGTCCGTAGCAGAAACATAAGAATTCTAGCATTTTATTATAATATCTAGTTAAAAAGGGCAAGGTGGCAAACTTGTAAATAAGGAGAAATCCTTATATTCCTTGTGCCTATAAATAGGAAGATATAGTGTTAGGTTTAAGACTTTTGGCTCATTTGGAGATTTAGAGATCTAATCCTAGAGAGAGAAAGTCTAGAGAGAGAAAGTCTCTCTACGTGATTCAAGGCTTTATACACAACATCATATTAATAGAATCACGTCATTTGTACGTTCTTGTGTGTTCGGTCACGCACGTTCACGGATTCCGCACGTCGAACGTTCGTTACGCAATCGTACGGTGTTGAAACCGATCCTACAAAGAACTCATTGAATAAGATATGAATATTCAAAATTTGCTATGTTTGATCCATTTGATTAGGATGTTAGACAACAAAACATGTTTGTGAACCCTCATTGGATAGGACACCAAATCATGAAATTAGAATTCTATTGGTTCGTACAAGTCTTGGAAGCGCACCAGAATCAGCAGACAAACGAGTCGAGACCTCTGGTTTCGACTCGAGACCATCAAAATGGAAACTCAAGACCAACCTGCACATCTTATGTAACTTGAGACCTATGGGGTTGCGACTCGAGACCAACCCATGACAACTCGAGACCTCGTGACCTCGACTCGAGACTGGACTCGAGACCTTTGAAGTTGCGACTCATGCCTACACTACTCGAGACCAGACGCCCATGACTCGAGACCATCCTGGTTGCGACTCGAGACTGCATGTTCTCGAGTTGAGACCCCCTAGTCTCGATTGGGTTGTTTGACTTGGTTATTGGGCCACCAAGTGTGACAATGTGTTTTGGGCTTGTATCTGTGCTGCTATGCTACGTGCTGATTAAGATTTAGAACAGGCCCAATATCTTAAAAGAATAATCGTATGATATGCATGCTATGTGTTAGATACGTGTAGGATATACGTGACTTCTTTACATCCAAACCTGACCTATACTGGTAACCATATTAGGACGTGGTGACCAGCATACTTGACCAAATAAACTAAACTGCCGAGCAACCCAAGGTGAGTTCACACTCTCTACAAAGCATGGGATTCCCAGGGGTTGGGAATGGGGTTAAGGAACATGGATTCCTCGTCCTTTATTGGGTAGGACAGTGCTGGTTCAGGAATATAATTCCTCGTCTTCTTGGACAGATAACTTTCACTAGACCAAAACTCTATCACGAAGTCCCTCCTTTTTAAATCGACTTAATCGCCGGGCCAATGGCGAGCGGGTTATTAGTTAGATAGCGCTATTTAGGTTTGACAAACCTCACACCGTGCCGCAGAGGACGGGCGTGAACTAATGGATCTGGGCACGTCAATGATGATAGACATTGACAGTTCAGGGCACATAAACATGACTACAGTCAGCAGTCGATATGTAACGAGTCTAGTAGCATGAACATGGGGTTGCCCCCACGGCCATAGAGCCAGATAATTGAACATGGGGTAGCCCCCACGGCTGGACTGCCAGAGCAATTGGGTTAAACAAATCACGTTTTCAACTACGGGGTAACCCCCACGGCAGGATGCCAGATAAAGGAAACTGTTTTCGAAATAACCTAAAACGAACACCCAACTGTGAACTCGCTCAACATTTTTGTTGACTCGTTACTACGTGCTTTGCAGGTCAATAGGTACTTAGCTGGAGCTTGCATGGAAAGGAGTCGTTGTGGGACATGGACAGCTGTGTGCCATGTTAAACTTTGAAACAATTAAACTTATGTTTTGGATTTAAACGTTATGCTTCCGCTTGCAATTTAAACTATGTTTTGTTTGGACACCAATTGTGCTGGTTGGAGTTTTATAATCACTTACATGCTTGTTCAATATGATTGGTGGCTGGATCCTGGTCAGTCACGCCTCCAAGCGGTGGTATTCCGCAGGTGGATTTTGGGGGTGTGACAGTGGAGGTAGGTGGCGACGGTCGTAGTGGGTGGTGATGGGTGACAGTAGGGGTGAAGGTGGGTGGGGCGGGTGATGGTGTGGCCGGAAGTGGGTGGTGGTGACGGCGGAAGTGGGTGACGGCAACGGTAGTCATGGTGGCGGTGGGTGGCAACGACAGTAGTCACGACGATAGTTGTGAAGGTGGTGGTGTCATTGGTGGGTGGTAGCAGAGGTGGTGGCTTGCGGTGGCGGATGTGAATAAGGGCGGTGGGTGTTACACCCCAACCGATGGCGGAAACATCGGAGTGAGACGAAGAAAGATTGCTCATCACACATAACACTAATTGTGACAATAGAATTAAAGATAAATTGATTTCTTTCATAAATAAATGTTACAATACATGAAATTCGAAATACAACATGTTAAATACAAGAAAAACAATACAACAACAAATATGAAATTTATACAACGTATTTAACCTAAACGTCTATATGTGTATCTAGGCATTAACACTACTTCATTTCATAGCATTCGTCATCCTCAACCTGCAACATGTTTTAATAAAGTTCAATGCAAAAGCAAAGGCGAGTACACAAGGTTTGAATAAGTATAGCATAAGTATAAAAGCATTTTACTCGAATCCACATGGCAATTTGTATACAAGGTAACTAGCATGCATAACATTACGTTTTAACCCAAAGTGTCCACTAGTATTTAGCATCCCTCGCCACAAAAGTGACGAGACCGTATAGTATAATGACCTAACAAACCCTCGTCGGGTGGTGTGCTACTCCTATAGCGCTATATTTGTTAAGCGAGGGTATAACATAGTATAAAACATGTATTATCAAGAATAACAAGTAGCATGTATAACGGATTGAGTTCATAAAGCATGTTAAGTGTGTGTGTAAGTGTAATTTTTGTAAGGTAACATGTTGCAACCCAAAAGTGGTTTAAAATGTAAATGGATCGAGTGTACTCACAATATTGCAATTTCTTCCGATTATCCAAGTGTAGACGAATGTATAAGGGTTTAGGTTCAAGGTATGGTTAGGGTCGAGTTTCGGGATTAAGATTCAAAGGATGATAAAGTAGGTATTATAAAAATAATCACAATGGTGTTAGCACTCGTTCTTGACACTATAGTAATCCCTAAGGATTGTATGTGATTTCATAGGTTCAAGACCTATTAGAATCGTGACAAGGAACTACACACATAGTGAGAAACTTATTAACTTGATAGAGGATTACATAATCACTACCAAGGGTTCGGTTTTAAGGGTTATTATAGTCATAATATATACTTAATAATATGTTTAGTCATGTAGGAGGCGAGAGGTTGAACCTTCCACTTTGGTACCTCTTGGTATCATAAGTCAAGTAGGAGGTGGGAGGTGAAACCCTCCTCTTTGGTACCTCGAATGATATGTTAACATATAGGTCATGTAGGAGGTAGGAAGGTGAACCTTCCATTTAGGAACCTCATAGATATGTACAAGAAATAATACAATTAACTAAGCAAAACATCAAGTGATGTATGGACTTGTTTATGTAGGTTAGCCTAGGCTAGCCTAGTAGTCACACCATCTTCAAGTTCAAGACTTGGCACCACTTGAGAGTTAAGAACTTGATTAAAACAGAAAGTTTAGAGTGTTTAGATACTCATATTAAGTGTAAAACAACCTTGGTTTGGCTTTACTAATCAAACAATAGACTAGAAGCATAAGAACACAAGTTTGTGTGAAGTATACAAGAGTTTTAGAAAGTTTTAAAACAAAACAGAAAGTTTATGGACACTTTTAGGGTATTTCCAGGTCTGATTTCCCCAAGGAGAGATCAAGGAATCATGCCCAAAGATTATCCAAGCATTTAGAAAGAAGAATCAAATGATTTGGTTGAGTTTTGAGCAAGTTATGCTCATTTTTGTAAGGAGGTATGAATTTGCCCGAATTTCAGAATTTGCAAGAGTTTGAGAGTGATTTTGGAGAGATTTGAGGGTGTTAAAAGTGTAGAATGGCTTGGAGAAGATGGGTGTTTATAGGGGATGAGTTTAGGGTTGATTGGAGGTGTTTAAAGGTAGATTAGAGCTGATTGGAGGAGGTGAGAACTTGGGATTTCATGCAAAATCGCGGAGAAATGAAGCTGTTGTATTTTCTGCCCGCCCAGACCCCCTTACGGACCGTATGGGTGGTGGCTTACGGTCCGTAAGCCATTGGCAGACCACAAAAAAATTTATTTATTTATTTATTTTTGTTTTATTGTTTTGCAACATGTCTAGATGTTATATATTACGTATTTTATGATCATTTTAGGGTATTTAGGCATACTTAACATGTACTAAAAGTAACATAAGTATCAAATGAATAAAATTGAGTATAAGACTCGTACGTAAGTATCGCACGAAGCATGTATGTTACGTATTAGTAGGTTTATTACACGTTTGCAAGTGTTACGGATATGTAACTCATTGTTTCACAATTAAACGTATGATTATATATAAAGTAGGTATAACATGTAATTAACAAAGTACGAGTTTTATTTATGAATCAAGTCCCGTATTTTACAATTGATTAAGAAGAAGGATGATTACGAGAATGCAAGTTTTCCAAAATTATAATTTCAAGTAACGGTTTCTAAATATAGTAAGTATGAAAACGCAGGGCGTTACAGTCTCCCCTCCTTTAGGAAATTTCGTCCCGAAATTTATTCAAGAGGTAGACTTTAACGGGTTTTGGTAAAAGTTTGAGACTTTAAATTTTGAAATGTTTTGAAAAGTACGAAATTTTGGGAGAATAAAAATAGGTTTGTAAAACGATTTGTTTGGCTAAAATGGTTTAGAGGCATAAGCATGAGTGAAATGTGCATAGGTAAAACGATTTTGAATAGCTAAATTTGGAGTTGCTTTATAAATGTATTGTAATTACGAACGAGATCCTTATATAATGGTTTGAAATCAATAAAAGTGAGGTAGGTTGCATAGGAAGCCTTAAAGGTAGAATAAGACCACATATTTTTAGAAATTGCTTCTTGAGTGGAACGAGAGAGTTTGGTAAAATAAAGTGTTAATGACCTACTAAATATGTTTACACGAGAATAAAGAATAGAGATTCGGTTCTAAAGGTAATAAGATAAGTTAGGATTCGAATGTTTAAACAAGCTTGATTGTGAACGAGGTTCGTATGAAAGAAAAGGATAAAGGAGAATAATACGAGTATAGAAATGAACGAATGACTCTTAAAGAGTGCATGTATAAGAATAGCATAAGTGTTGGATAGATGAACGTAGTGTGTTAAGAATGAAGTCTCGTCATGGATAATCGGATATAATGCGTTTGTGAGTTGTGTGAAGTTTGTATTAGGTCCAAAAAGGTCTGCAAAACACTGAATTTCTCATGGCACGTTTTACAAAATTTGGTAACATGGTGAAAACACTTATATATAGGAAGTACCAGCGGCGTATCCACCGTGTTTTGACCACATTATGTCCGTTTCGTGTTCGGTGTCATGTTACGTTCTGTGTTTTACCATACACAGTAGTACACTCTATGGTTCTCATGAGCCAATCACTATAATCCCGTGTACACCCGCGATTATTTTGATCGTTGCATGATCCACATAGCTTGTACTAGTTGTGTATGCATCAGGGTATACATAAATTAAAAAAAAAATGTGTACGTATAAGAATATGGTACGTAAGCAAATCCATGCTTAAGTATGTATGGGACCCACGCAAGCGAATCACTCGGACTACGCTCGCGTGTAGGTACGTATGTATGAGTATGAATGAAAGTATAAGCTTAAGTATGAATTCGCATGTATGTATGAGCACGAACATAAAACGTGTAAGTAGTATGTGTATAAGTATAAGCATAGAACGTATGAACGTAAGTGTAGGTACGAATATAAAAATTCACGTATATAGTGTATGTTGGGACATCACGGATTTAAGTGTATAAAATAGTTCAAAAGGTTAAGTATGTAATTACGAACTATTATAAATGAAATTGCTGCGTTAAAACGACTAAAATGTGTATGATGATATGCATGTGTGGTTGTTTAAACGAGACATTGAGCTTATCGTATCAAAATTAGTTTGAGCTTGGTTTGTAAGGTAGAATATAGTTTGCATATGTAAGAGGACATAAAGTACTCATTGGTTAAGCATAATGTATTTTGTAATGAATAGAAATGCTACTTCTGTTTTAGTAGAGTTTACGTAATCCGAAGATGGTCGGTCCCCATGAAGTCTTCTTGCCCACGTGTTTTGTAAATTAGTGTAGGAAAAAGGTTTTCGATAAAAAAAATAAGTTCGTTTCATTAAACAAGAAATTATGAATTTGGGAGGTTCTTGTGAAAACGAGGATTCTTAGAAAAGAAGTTTAGCAAAAGGACTTAGTGATTGTTAAAAGTTCTATCAAGTGATTTTTTGATATTGAAAAGAGTATTTGGTAAAACGATCATATAACATCTATAAGATCTTGTAAGTAATTGAGAAAGGTTGGTTGGATTTTGATTAAAAGTAGAAGTCCCTAGCATGACGGTATAATGTGAACGTATTTTAGTTATTAAGTCGGATATGAAGTTCATGGGCAAGAGATTCATTGGACCGATTAAATTGATAGGTAGCATTTCGTAAGGTTTGGAAATTCGTGTAGTAAAACGTTTATGACATGATTACGAATCTCGTGTATATGAGTTAAGTGAAAGTAGGTTGTAGGATAAGAGGCACGTTTGATAAAACAATGCATTTTGAATTTAATATAGGTAGGTATTTCGATAAATAATAAGTGATTTAGGTATAAAACATGATCGGATTTGCATAATAGGATATTTTGAGATAAAGTTTTGATAACGATCACCTAGGTAAGGGAATCACCCCTAACTCGTCGGTAAGGTCATTTTAAGAAAAGAAGGAGTGGAGCTAATCGTCAAGGTAAGGAAATCACTCCTATCTCGATGACATACCTCCATTTTGGTGTTACAAAGAATGTAAACAAGATTGAGTGACGTTTTGAAATCATGCATATGTATAAATGTATGAAAAAGATTTAATATGATGTGTGGGTGAGAAGAAATATCGAAGATAAATTCGAATTTGAAAGATTTCACCGTATAAAATAAATAATAGAAACACATGTTTGATTAAAATTTGGATGGTTCCAAAACGGAACTTTTGACTAACCAAGGTGGTCGAAAAGTCTTTCGAATTTGGGGAGCATGCCTTGGCCTAATAGGTGGAATACTCTCGCCGACAAGTCGGTTAACGGTATTTACCCTTCCGGTTACTACATGTCCCAAATCAATAGAAATTTCGAGACTTGGCGGGATTTATAAAAAAATCAAGGAGTGGAACTAGTCGACAAGGTGCGGGTTTCACCCCTAACTTGGCGATTTAGTATCCTAAGTGTGGTTGGTACTCGTCGGGTCAAAATTTGATTTCAACACTTTGACGAGGGTCCACTAGAATTTAAAATTTGAATTTCTCCATCAAGGCGAGGATTTCACTCCTAACTTGGTGGGGAATTTCGTGTAAGAAAAGAAAAGTAGAAGGATTGAGAGTCATTCACCAAATTGTGGGTTTCACGCCTATTTTGGGAAGTCGTCTCGTTTGTGTGTTATGAGTGTTTTTGGATTTAGAAATATCGAGCAAAATGCATGAGGGAAGTGTATGTCAAGGAATACGCAAACAAGTATAAACACGTAAGAGGGCATATCAAGAATCGTACATAAGTAATGAAATGATAAATCAAGTATTAACACATAGAGAAATAGTTCATGAATAATACGTAAAGGATCGAACAACAAAACAAGTATTAACACATAATAAGACAAGCATTAATGCATAAGAATAACATGTCGAATATTACCCACGAGTGATATACATGTTTAAAAGAGCATAAATAAGAAACAAATAAAGTATCATGTAGTAGTTCAAGCAAAACATACGAATAAGGCTCTAAAACTATAGACTAGGTAAAAACATTCCTACTTTTCCTAATTCCCTATAGTTATGGCTCTGATACCAATCTGTCACACCCCAACCGATGCCGGAAACATCAGAGTGAGACGAAGAAAGATTGCTCATCACACATAACGCTAATTGTGACAATAGAATTAAAGATAAATTGATTTCTTTCATAAATAAATGTTACAATACATGAAATTTGAAATACAACATGTTAAATACAAGAAAAACAATACAACAACAAATATGAAATTTATACAACGTATTTAACCTAAACGTCTATATGTGTATCTAGGCATCAACACTACTTCATTTCATAGCATTCGTCATCCTCAACCTGCAACATGTTTTAATAAAGTTCAATGCAAAAGCAA